>MU827798.1:1006426-1147782 GCA_029204205.1 Desmophyllum pertusum | reverse complement strand
TTACTGGTCCTTAAGTCAGTCAATAAATTGGGAGCAAAAACACATTTCAAGTAAGAACATCAACGCAA
The DNA here is from genome assembly GCA_029204205.1 of Desmophyllum pertusum. NCBI lineage: Eukaryota > Metazoa > Cnidaria > Anthozoa > Scleractinia > Caryophylliidae > Desmophyllum > Desmophyllum pertusum. The sequence goes on along the minus strand of MU827798.1, from coordinate 1,147,714 downwards.
CTGGAACAGATAACGAAACGGAAGAAAGAAAATTAATATGATCTAAAGTTCAACAATTTCTGTGAGGACATTTATAGTAAGGAAATAAGGAAAAATATGCCGGGGGGAGGGGCTTATAACCGCGGAATATTTGTTTGTTATAGCGGGGGATGGGCCTATAACCGGGGAAGGGGGGCTTATAAGCTGATAACCGGGATTTTACGGTATTTCTGTAGACATAGGGTAATGCAGTGGACCGCTTTTACAGAGACTGCCTCTTAATTGTGACTGATTGAAAATGTCAACAACATTCAACTGATTTCAATGTATTCCTGTTCAGAATCACGGAGGAAATTGGCATAACTTGTCAGCGATGAATTTGTAATCAGCAAACTTTTCCGTCGGCTCATAATTATCTTATCTTATAATTATTAGTCGTTGAATTTAATTATATTCTGCCTGGGATTTCAGGCGTTCGTATGAAATAAAATAAATAAATAAATAAAATCGACTTTGTTTAACGAGCTAGGGTGACACTTTTAACAGTCTTACAACTGACAATCCTGTCACTGTGGCCCTCGGATCCCAAATCGAAATGGAATTTAGAAATGTTGGGTTTTGTGGAGGGAAGAAAACTGGAGTACCCGGCGAAAAACCCTCGGAGCAAGGATGAGAACCAACAACAAACTCAACCTTATGGCTACTGGCCGGAAATCGAACCCGGGCCGCATTGGAGGAAGGCGAGCGCTCTCACCATAAACATTGCCTTACACGTGACACTTTGAGAACTATTTATGACCATTAAGGGAACTACTGTAATGATACATAAAAAGAGAAAAAGGTATCTCCACAGAAAGCTAACAAGACAGGACAAAGGATTATCGAAAAATGTACAAATAAGTGAACATTATACATAAAATATGTCCAGTCTTATTCGTTAGTTCACATGTTGCAAACATTATCTGATGACAAGTTAGAAGTCAAAATATAGTATGGAAGGAAAGTGAATATTTGGAAAGAACGATGAAGACATGCCTTGGTTTTCGTATTGCAACCTGATGTCCATCATTGGAGAAATGGCGGGAAAATTTTGTTCGGTGATTGGATAATACAAGTAGTCACCAGTGGCGGGAATATCGTAGCTGCCAGGACCAGTCGACTTGCTTGTGGCGCCGGGAAATGGTATTCCTTGATATCCATACTGCTTCTCAAGCTCTCGGAGGTTGAACCTGTACGCGAATTTCCGTCCACGAATTTTCACCAAGACATTCTTGTGGTAGTAATAACGCAAAGCTCGACTGAATTTCTGGTAAGTCATGTTGACTCGGCCATTCCTCTCGCCCCACAGACTTGCAACCTGGTCTGGTTCTATGAACCTGAATTGTCCGTTGGTTCCCTCCCATGAAATGATCGAAGAGTACCGCGGCTCCGACAGCATATCCAGAATGAACTCGAAAAGTCGAGGCCGCGTTTTTGAGAATTCTGCAAAGATGAATAACATTATTATGATGATGACTGTTCTGAACCTAACGTCGCGATGTTTTAATACTAGTAATTATACGTGACTCACAGGTCCTCGCGAAACTGGGGATTAATTATTTTTGTGATGTGAGGGTGAACCAGGCTTTAGAGATCGACTGTAGATTGACATGCACTAGCATGTTTTGACGTTATGCCACATTATAAAAAAGAAAGTGTTGGATTCCAAACATTTTTAGGCTGTTTTGTAGCAACTAATGATTTCGTAATTACGGTAAAAGCTTTTAAATGAGCTAAACTGTTTGAATGTGTTTTCTAAAGTCAGTTGAAATTCGTTTACTAGAATTCGAAAGGCGTAATGCAATTTGCATATACGTAAGCCAGACTCGTAAATGTTCTTGCTATCATACTGTAACACTACATTGAATTCAGTTTAGGAGCTATCAGTCAATAAATGATTTACACTGCGAGCAATCTGTTTCTTTCTCTAACTTGTTCCATGGCGTGAGAATAAAACGAGTCGCTAGGATATCCCCAATCCCTTCTCGTTTTGCATGATTTATATTCTACTCGCGCGTAGAATCCGAGGAAAGGAGACCGACAGCATGCAGTCCAGAACTGATGAAAATAATAATAAAATAATAATTTAAACTTACCGTCGTTGGAATGGAAGTGGTCGTTACAAAGGAAAGAGCGAGCAAAAGCCTCGTCAACGTTTGATTTTACAGCTGAAGTCATTCTTTCTTTCCAATCAGAAGCACACACCGTACCGAACCACAGCTTTGCAGGCAAGGACAGAACAGGCAGTTTCAGCGAGAATATTTATTGCGCTGATCTTCTCGTGACGTAAGTATTATCTGACCAATCAAATGTAATTCCTCCTTAGCAACTTGCAGTGTTACACAGATAAACATTAAATATTTGTAAAGGTTGCTATAGAAACAAGCCCTTTCAACTGCAATCAACAGCAATTTGACCAATCGATGGAAAGCGGGTTATGCTTTTATCGTCATGTTTTGGAAACATTCTTAGTTGTCAAGGTGAACGCTGCTATGGAAACCTTTGTTAGCCGCGAATAACAACATTTTGACCAATCAAAACTAATTACCCACTTACGTGTTGTTGTTATCACCTCTAATTCACTTTGAACATGTTATGGAAACATTGCTAGTTGTCAAGGTGACCACTGCCATGGAAACCTTTGTTAGCCACGAATAACAATATTTTGACCAATCAAAACTAATTACCCAGGTACGTGTTGTTCTTACCACTAATTACTCTAATTCACTTTGAGCGTGTTTTGGAAACATTTCTAGTTGTCAAGGTGACCACTGCCATGGAAATCTTTGTTAGCCGCGAATAACAACATTTTGACAAATCAAAAATAATAACCATGTTGTTTTTACCACTAATTACTCTAATTCACTTTGAGCGTGTTTTGGAAACATTGCCAGTTGTCAAGGTTAATCGCTTCTTTGGAAATATTTGTTAGCCGCGAATAACAACATTTTGCCTCAATCAAAATAATTAATAACCGTGTTGTTTCTTATCACTAATTACTCTAATTCACTTTGTGTGTGTTATGGAAACATTCCTAGTTGTCAAGGTGACCGCTTTTATGGAAATCTTTGTTACCGCGAATGATAACATTTTGCCCTTCAATAAAAATAATAACCGTGTTGTTTTTACTAATTACTCTAATTCACTTTGAGCGTGTTATGGAATCATTTCTAGTTGTCAAGGTGACCACTGCTATGGAAATCTTTGTTAGCCGCCCCCCCCCCCCCCCCCCCCCCATTTCTAAACTGCGAGCGCAGTCGCTCTCCTTTCCTCGGATCCCACGCACGAGCGGAAAGTTATTAATTATGCAACTCAACAGTGAGAACGAGAAGGGATTGGGGATATCCTCGCTTACTCGTGGCTTGAGAAGCAGTACGGATATCAAGGAATACCATTTCCCGTCACAAGCGAGTCGACTGCTACACTCCTCGAGAAGTGCGAGAAGCACTACTCGGCTATGCTTCGTTCTTCTCTATGCACTTTTCTCGTGTTCTTAAAAATTCCCGGATGAACTTAACAATGCACTCGGGCGCGTTTACTGACTTTACTATTCCCCGTGAACGTGAGTACTAAATATAGACTTCTACCTGATCATAAACCAACAAATGTTAATTTGTTGCAACAAATCAAGCAACGAATAAGACTGGACATCTTATTAACGCTATCCTGCCTGGGGAGGGGGGGGGGGGGGGGGGGGGGGGGGCAGAAAGTGCCCGCGCTGACTTCAAATTTATCGTACTTAAAGAGCATTCAAGCAATCATAGCCAAACTTGAAGACTTTTCCTAAACATTTTCTGGGAACATTTTGGTGTGTCAATTGTTTGATCCCGTAACTTGATGTTTCCATGGCAACCAAGTTTTTACAGGCCGTTTTAGCCAAATTTGGTATTTTCAGCTTAATTTTCAGCTTAATCCTTTACAATCGTATCTTAACCCTTTCTCTCCCAGAAGCGCATATGAGCGTCAAAAGGGTCAAAAGCCCGCTTGTTCTTTGTATGATCGTCTGGTAAACAACCTCGTGCAAACCCTGTGACGTCATAACGCGAACTGACTCATACCCAGTCTACCAACAATGTGTCCCCTTTAGTTACGGCAAATTTGGGATGTTTGAGACCATATAATTTCTTTTTTACACTTTTCTAACGAATTCCACCTCTATTTTTTACATTTCGGTACCCAAATGTCTTTATTTCTCAAAAAAAACATTTCGTTTCATAGGCACTTTAAGCAATCATTATTTTTATGGTTTTTGTAATAGAACTTGTCGCATTTTGTGATAAAATAGCTGTCGCACTATATATAAAAAAACAAGCTGTTTCACTTTGTAATAGAGCGGTTTTCAATTGAGTGTCGTTAAACCAAAACCAAAGCAATCACAATGACCAATCACAACATACGAAAACAACACAATGAACCAATGACAAGTCAAAGCAAATACACGTAACCGGCGCCAAGCGCGGGAAAACGCGTGCGACCAAGTCGCGATTGTTTTGGTTTTGCACCTGATTGGTTAGAAAGTTGCGCGAGTTTTTTTTAAACCAGTCACAGAGCGTAGAAAAGCAAAACCAAAGCAATTCAGCGATTACTTTCGACACTCAATTGAAAACCGCTCTAACCTTTCAGGGGCGTAGCCAGCCTTTAAGCCATTAAGCCCGGGCTTAGCAGGAATTTCCGTGAGAAAAGAAAAAACAACCAAGAGAAACAAAAAACAAACCGAACCGAACATTGCGCGCGCCGCCCAAGAAATTCCTAACATATCGCAATCAATGATCAATTCCTTACCAGATTTGGTCCTTGTGCTGATATATTCCGGCCTTGCTGCACTCGTCGAGCGTTTGTAAAACGTTGTTTAGTGTACTAAGGCCAGGATATATGTAAGGCCGGGATATATTTAGCAAGTTTTATATGTATCAAGTTAACAAAACCTCGGAAATATTGCTGTAAGCACTAAAAATACCAGTCATTTTACACTTGATCGAGATCGATTTTTTGACGAAATATCTCGTGGAGAATGCTGAAAATAGCATTTCCGAGCTACTAGAATAATAGTCAGCGTAGATCTGCGTAGCATCAATACATCAATACCCGCAAGAACAGGCCCTAACCTGGGCTCCAGAGGGAAAGCGAAAGAGAGGGAGACCCAAGTCAACATGGCGTCGGACAATAGAGAAGGAGCTGGAGAATGCTGGGTATACTTGAGGCACGGCCAAGAAAGTTGCCCAGGACAGAGAATCTTGGCGTTATCTTATTGAAGCCTTATGTACCACCAGGCATACACATTTGGATTTCTGGGGCGAACTCAGGTCCGATGAACGAAGTGAAATGATGACCCTCACAAGAAAAACCTGAACTCGCACAAGTAAAGGAACACATCAAGTATAGTTTAATAACTTTTTTAAGCAGCTACAAAGGCTGGTGTAATTCCACTGACGGAACACAGCCTTCGCGCGTGAAATGGTAGAACAATCAGAACATATTCCTGGGTTGTTCTTCTAAACCAATTTTGTTACTCAAAGGGGTATATGGACATCTGAAAGTCAAGCAATCATACAACGAAACTTGGAAGCTTTTGTCTCACATATATAGCACAAGCAAGTGATAAGACTAAATGCGGTTACCGTACAGCTCGACAGAGCCCTGGACATTCACTGGTTGATCTAGGTCAGAGGTGTTCTCAGCTCTTAAGCGGCCACTTGCAATTTCTCCGAGGGTGGCCGCTTAATAGGGATTCGACTGTTGTAGTTCTCAAAGTGTCACATACAAGGCAAGGTCTTAGTACCTTCATTATTGTCCCATCGAATTCCAGATTATTTGGAAATTTTAACTTACAAATATGGCTTCTTGATCAGTTGATTATGTCAATTTACTTTTCAATGTTGAGTTTTATCATTAATTCGTCCTCTACTTTTTCCAGCTTTAAAGAGCTGCACTTATCGCTGCAACCCATATTATTTTGATCACTGTGGGGGGGGGGGGGGGGGGGGGAGGGAGGGAGCTCCCCTATATTAACTATACAGAAATATACAGGTCATGCATGTGCCGCCCCAACGGGTTCGGTTTTTTGAGCCGTTTTGGTCAGAAAATGGGTATAGATTTTGAGTATTTTGGACTTACATTGGGTACGTTTCGTGTGCTTGTTTGAAATAGGGTATAGATTTTTTGCCATTATTTTTGGCTTGAAAAGGGGGACATTTTTTAGGGTCAGGTCTGAAATTGAGTAGGGAAAATCGTCTATTTTGGTCTAAAAACGGGTAAGGGCGAACCAAAAAACGGGCGGCATGCCCCCACCACATATTTCGAGGAGTACCATGCACCCCCGGTTTTAATTACGGTCGTTCTAACTAGACACAATTTATGCAACACCTTTTTAATAGCTGTAAGGTTGAACACATTGTATTATGTTACCTACGGGGTGTGACAATTTCGAAACACTGCTACCGGAAAAACAGCTGGGAATCTAAAGAGATTGCTGAATTGGAATCCTCGAAAAAAATTACCGGGAAACTAGAGATAATATTTCAGTTCATTGCAATGTTGGGTGCCCGGCGCAATGGCCAAATTTAATGGTACGTACGTTACCACGCTGGATTCGGATCTTGTTCGACCGCTGACCGGTACGTACGTTTACCACGCTGGATTCGGATCTTGTTCGACCGCTGACCGGGGTCATTGTCTATCCCTCGAGAAGCGTGCGTGACGCGCGAATCCACGAGACGAGATATTGACAGCGCGACTCGTGGTACTCGGGTACTTACAATGTATTCGATTCGCAAAGCTGCCTGCGCACGGCAGTCGTATTTCTCGGTCACGATACAGCCCTGACATTTTAATGTCGTTTCAAATGGTGTTTTAAACTGCTCTGGTGCATGAACTTTTTGTCGCACTTTGGACAATCATACGGTGACTCTCTTGTGTGTGAACGAATGTGCTCTTTTATGTATTCTTTTCGATTAAACCTCTTCAAGCAAACCCAACACTCGAATGGCTTCTCTCCAGTGTGTGTTCGTTCGTGTTGCTTAAGATGTCTCTGATGGCGAACGCCTTTTCGCACTGGGTACACTTGAATGGTCTGTCGCTGGAATGTTTTAGAATCTTATGCCTTCGTAGGACTGAACTTTGTGCAAACGTCGCGTTGCAGATTGGACAAACGTAAGGCCTCTCACCAGTGTGGGTCGATTGGTGCTTACGGAGACCTTCCGCGCCATTTAAAACGCGAGTCGCACCTGTCACATTTGTATGGCTTCACGTCCGAGTGTGTGTTTTCTGGTGAAAGTAGCACATCTTGTGGCCTTTTAAACTGTTTTTCACACTGCGGGCATTTATGCGGCCTCTCGCTGGTATGCCTGAGTATGAAATGTTCTTTGAGACTTTGATGAAGCGAGAAACACTTGCCACAACTGAGACACTGGTGGGGCTTTTTCTTTGGTGTGGGTCACCTGGTGTCTCTTCCGACTTCGCCTGCTGTTGAATTTTCGGCCGCATTCCTCGCAAGCGAAGGGCTGTTCTCCTGTGTGTGTTCTTTGGTGAAGCTGGAGATCCCGAAGCTGTCGAAAACGTTTCGGACAATTATCGCAGCCGTACGGAAATTCGCCGGTATGTATCATGGTATGCCTTTTAAGGTATGCTTTTTGACGGAAACACCTGTCGCACTCGTTGCACTTAAATGGCTTTATATTAGCATGGATTTCTTTATGCCTCTGCATGTTTGGAATGCTAAGGAAACTCTTGCCGCATTCATCACATGTGTGCCGCTTTTCCGACGCTTCTTGTGTTCCTTTCGGCCTCTCTTCAGTGCTCGCCGACATGTTTACCTTACCTGCACATGCAAAAGAAAGAAAACAATAAAGATCGCAAAATACCCGTGTGTACGCTTCAATTTTACACCCTCTTATAGAATATCGAATTTAATTTTAGACGTTCAAGGAACTTGTGCACCGTCGACTAGACTGCGAGCAGTCCCTCTTTCGGAGGCGGATATTTTCCGCTCACTTGCAGCGCTTCGCGCTCGCTCTACTATCCAAAAGAGGTACTGCTTGCAGTCTAACCGTCGACCGATTTATTCAGCTGATAAAAAGAAAGTTCGCAAGCAAACGTTTATATGTTAAACAAGGTTCAGAAGGCTATGAAACGCTTCGGGCACGCGTCACATGGGCCACACGGCGAATACGTAAATTGATTTATGAATACTAACTACAGTTGAACCTCGTTATCTCGAACTCAGTTTATCTCGAACACCCGCTATCTCGAACTCAAACCCATTCCCCTTGGCCTCAGTGTTTTTTCAGTCATTACTCCTCGCTAATCTCGAAACTGTTTTTCGTTCCCCTTGAGAGTTCGAAATAGCGAGGTTGAACTGTAGCATTCTGTAAACCCCACCTCCCTAGCAAAAGATTTTACTGCTGCCAAATTCAATGAGAAAACGGAAACCTCAGCTGTAGCAGTCAGCTGCATTGAGCGTGTTTTCGCATGACGTCACGGCCGCCATATTGTTTATTCCCTCCTTTGGGAATTGAGTTCTTTCCTTATGCAAAAATTTCCCATTGTTTAGGAACACCAATATGGCTGCCGTGGCTTCATCCCTCACCATTATAACTTTATGCCAGATGTCCTAGGTTTACAGCCTGTGACTTTATTTGACAGAAACTATTTGAGTTTGGATTGATATGTCTATCCTATGTAAACACTATAATAATTAAAAGACCATAACTGTATGACCCTGTATCTCTTTACTTAATTTATGCGTAATGGATCATATTCAGCCAATAATTATGGAATTATTCATTAGCCTTTGGTTTTGTTGTAAACTTGTATTTATAAACATGTGGTGCCAGTCAATGCCTTTTCTTAACTGACTCGAAAACTCCGATTTTAAAACTCCAATTCGATTACACAACCGCTAATTACTTTAACTTAGCAGAGTCATTTAAACGCTTATCTTGCACTTACAGACTAATTAAGTTACGTGTATAAATTTCTACTTCGATAGCTTCGACTGAAAGCTGTTAACCTTAACTCATCTCATTTGATACTCACTCCACAGTCGACATCAAACTCGCTTCATTTCTACTCACTTCTGAGGAAGATCGTTCGGTCTCCGTGTAGATCGATCTTTATCGCTCTTCTTTACCACTCTGATGAAGAAGCCGTTTAATTTCGTAGATGCGAGTCAGCGACGAGTATAAAACAATGGCGTTGTTCGAAAAAGGACAAATGAACAATACTGTTTGTCGCGTCGTCTGTCGCATTACAAAGGCCAACATGTGACTGACATGTGGTTACAGGTCACGTGATCAAGGTATGAAAAGATTGTCCGCCTGTCCAATCAAGCGTTTCAGTAGGTTTTTTCTGCGCGTAAGAAAAATTGTTTTATTTTATTTTTTCTACATGAAATACATGGCAGTCTATGTGATATTTCAGTGTTGTGAAGAATGACGCGGTAATTAACGCAGCCGTTAATTGTTTTGGCGCATCACACAACACTTCGACAGGGAGTATTGCGTGATGCATGATGAACCGTAGTCTCTCTTAGTATCAGGGGGGGTAGGGGGGGGGGGGGGGGGGGGGGGGTACCTCCCATATATAGCCTATACGAGGATGTGCCTCCCAATTGGGTATGGGTCTAGATTCGGTCTAGATTCATAAACATGCAGGGTATGGGTTTTGATCAGACGCTGTCATAGACGGGGTACATGGGTCAGCCGCGGCCTTTAAAGTTACCAGGAATTATTTTCCCCGACATTTTCTGCAGTCCCAGCTGTTGACGTCCAAACTTGTGTCCGAAAAAAACGATATCAATAACAGATCACTGTCAGGAATCAAGTGCCTCTCTCCTCCGCAGAGGCTTCCTTGGAGAGGAGGAGAACAAAAAAAAAGGGGAGAAAGAGCGCGCGCGGGGGATGATGGGAACTGAGGGAAAAGGCGTTCGCTTCTTTCCTTCCCCCTTCCCAGCGTCTCCCGCGAGCTTGCTTTTTCTCTCTCTCCAGCTCCCGCGCGCTTATATTTCCCTCTCCCCAATCTTCCCTATTCCCTATTATCCCAAGAAGCCTCCGCGGAGGGGAGAGATCAAGTGCTCAAAAAAACACCTACTGCCGTAAATAGATGTCATAAACAACAGGGTAGGGGGAGTGCGAAATTTTTGTCATAAACAGGGTCAGAGTTTGACAGCCTGGGCGGCACATCCCTACCCAAACTTGGGTGAGTACCACCCCCCCGGGTTTTTTATAAGGTCTATTTTTCGCACTGCCTGCTTACACAAAGGGTAAAACACCACATCGCCTCGCGGCCTTCCGCAATTTTATTTTGAATTGGCCCCGTGATTCATTCAAGAGAACCTTCGTTCTGGACCACTTTATAATAGCGAACCTCGATCCGCGTCAACATGCATGGTCAAGAAAGCTTGTCTTCATACACCTGTACATAATCAATCAATCAATCAATCAATCAATCAATCAATATTTATTTATTTGCCCTAGTAATCAATAACAATTTCTTTGTACTTGTTACAGCTTGTTTTCAAGAGAGGGCGATCATTATTTATCATTGAACAGGAGCTCTCGACAAACCCTTTTGGGCTTAACAAGGAGAGCCCCTGTTACAAAAATAGTTTTAAACATCTTATATATTATATATCAATGTATTTAATTATTATATATTATATTTGAAGCATTCATTAAATGTAAACACTTGCCCCGTAGGAATCCTGTCAGTCGGTTGAAAACAATTTGGTCGTATATACAGAATATACACTTATCTGCTTATCGTGAAATAGAAATGACCATTTCAGAAACATGTTTGTGACTTACTAAAACTAATAATTTCCTTTCAGTCGAACACTGATGAACGTTAATAATTTAAATACTCATTTATTTCTTATTCAAATAAGTCAAATAAGCTAGTCATTGTAGTGAAGCATTCGTTAATTAAATGTAAACACTTTTCCTGCAGGAATCGTGTCGTTTCTTTTAGACTGTTCACAGCCTCTCTATTTTCTCGACGCTAACAGCGAGCGAGAAGGCGCGGGCGAGCGGAAGCAAGCGCGGAGCGCGATGGGGCCGCTCAGTTCCAGTTCGCTCGCGGCTACAACGATCTGAGAAAATAGAGAGGCTTGTGAACAGTCTAGTCGTTTCTATTCGAAAACAATTAATTTGGCCGTATATATGAATGAACCCCCCATTAATATTATTTTATCGGCGTACGAGAAAAATTTTGAAGGGGGGCTGACCAAAATTTTCCCGAATAAACCTGCTTGCGAGCGTCGCAGGCGCGAGCCTCTAGGGGGGTATGGGGGCATGCTCCCCACTAAAATTTTGAAATCTAGAGGCTCGGAAATGCTATTTTCAGTATTCTCCACAAGATATTTTGTCAAAAACATCGTTCTCGGTCAAGTGTAAAATGACAGGTAATTTGAGGGCTTACAGCAATATTTCTAAAAGGAAGTATGAAGACGAAGACATACTTCAATCGACCATATTACGCTCACGTGCACGACCACGTGCACTCCAAATCTGGCATAATAATCAATATGGCCGCCAAATCGGCTCACTTTCTTCTTATACGCAGTTCCAGTCCCTGCGCGGTCTTGATTATCGCTCCCAGTCCCTCGGCAGAACTCAATGTATCAATTTGTTGTTCCATACCTACTCCGAGTGATAACAGCTATCCCACGAAGTAGTACAGAGGTAACAGAGCTCAGTTAGAAGATTAGGCCCGTTGCGGGATCAAAACAAATAAATCAATACATAAAATCGTAAAATAATTTTTACTGTGTCTTTGCCCGACTGGAGCCAAAAATGCCTTGTGGCAAATAGAACTTCATAGCCACTATGTTGTCCCCCCGCCAAAAGATTGGTGTCATATTACACCCCTACCTCCCCATAACGGCCACCTCTCTACAACGGCCACTTACCTCTGTCCCCAAGGTGGCCGTTGTGGAGAGGTTCGACTGTATATATATTAATTTGGAGGACAAACAATCAACACAAGACTTACACCTTGCATCATATCGCACAATGCGCCCAGCCGCAATGTTAAGGCGGGGGTACACATGAATGCCATTTTTCCGCCACTTAACATGGGTTTAATGGAAATATCTCGTTCGCGTTTCAAGCAATCCAAAAACCCTCTGCTCATCTCATTAATCTATGTTATGGGGTGTTTTGTAAATTTTTGGGTGATTTTTGGGTATATTTGGGAGGAAAGAGTTTTTCTCAAAGGAGTTGTAAAATTTAGGGAAATAAGAAATATTGAGATTTGATGTAGTTTTAAAATTAGAATTTGAAGTTAAAAATTAGTAGATTGACAATTGACAGACAGTTGATACCCACTGTCCACTATCCACTGTCCACTGTCCACTGTCCACTGTCCACTGTCTTCCTTCTATCCCTTCTTTAAACCTCTTAAAATTTCATTGAAATTCACGTGTACCCCCGGCTTAACACAATACAGTCAACTCTCGTTATAGCGGACACCCTCGGGACGTAGTTTGGAGTCCGTAATAGCGAGAGTCCGCAATAGCGGGAGTCATTTTCAGTCAAACCTCTATAGCTTTCGCCGGGGGGAGGGCTGGAATTTGTCCGTAATAGCGGGTGTCCGCAAGGTGAGAGTTAACTGTACACACACCCTTTTCTCAAACATTATGATAGGGGAAAAAATAATGAGGATTGGAATAGGACGGGGAAAGCACGCCTTGGCTTTCGCGTGGTGCCATGGCCATCATGGGAGAACTGACTGCAGCTGAAACATCCATGGCGGGAAAATTATGTTCAGTGATTGGATGATACAAGTAGTCACCAGTGGCGGGAATCTCGAGCTCGTGGCTGCCAGGACCAGTCGACTCGCTTGTGGCGGGAAATGTCATTCCTTGATATCCATACTGCTTCTCAAGCTCTCGGAAGTTGAACCTGTACGCGTATTTCCGTCCACGAATTTTCACCAATACATTCTTGTGGTAGTAATAACGCAAAGCTCGACTGAATTTCTGGTAAGTCATGTTGACTCGGCCATTCCTCTCGCCCCACAGACTTGCCACCTGGCCTGGTTCTATGAACCTGAACTGTCCGTTGGTTCCCTCCCATGAAATGATCGAAGAGTACCGCGGCTCCGACAGCATGTCCAGAATGAACTCGAAAATCTTTGTTGTTTTAAATTGTTTGCTGGGCAAAACTGCAGAGATAGATCAAAATATAGCCATTAATTATTAGTGATATAATTGTCCACTCCCAGTTGCAGATGGTTCAAGCTAATTAAAAATGTTCATTGTTTTAAGATAATCGAGTATTGTCTGGGTAACGGCTTATAGAATTATTGTCCGAAACGTTACGTTGTTTGTCACAAATTATTGTCCGAAACGTTACGTTGTTTGTCACAAATTATTGTCCGAAACGTTACGTTGTTTGTCACAAATTATTGTCCGAAACGTTACGTTGTTTGTCACAAATTGGAGAGCACAGTGTAGTCCTATTTTTTTTTTTTCAGTGTAGTCCTATTTGATATACTAATAATGTTTTAACTTAGCTGACACCTGAATTAGCTACGTCGAGCTAGATTTTAAAGAGGGCAGAGCAACGGTTTAGGGAGGAGGGAAACTGATGGCCGAAGAAAATAAACGACGGAGAGAGAGACGGCCAGAAAAGAAATAAGACAGGAGGGAGAAGCAGCCGAAAAAATAAGAGAGGAGGGAAAACGGCCGATATAAGTAGGGAGGAAATGGCTGAAACTAGGGAGAATGGATAAAAAAACAATGCGTTAAAAAATTAGGGCGAATGGGATAATTAACTGCCTGTTCCTGACCCCTGTTCAAAAAATAAAATAAAAAACTTACCAACAGTGTCATGGTGATAGTTGTCATTTCCGAGGAAACAGCGATCATATGTGCTTTCAGAACTCGCAGTCATTTTCTTTTCCAACTGGAATCTCCTGAACTACAGTTTTGATAGTGATATACGGCAGCGATGGACTGACTATTTATTGGGTTACTATCCACTTCACATGACCAATCAAACGCAGCAGCTCATGACAGTCAAACGCTATTGCCATAGCAACGTATACTCGGATACAATAAATATTTTCAAGTTTTGAGGGAAACGTCATGAAAGAAACCCTTTAAATGCCATTCACGACAAATAGACCGATCAAAGTAAAGCTCGTTCTCATTTTGCCGCCATATTTTGGAAAATATTTTGGTGGTCAAGGTGATCGCTACCATGGAAACCATGTGTCCGTTTACAGTTGATTTTTCTATTATGGCAATTTTTCGCTTTGGGAACGAAAACAACAAACCGGGAATTTTCGCTTGTGTTATTTGTATCATTATTTCACTGAAAACATGTCTAAAGGGTATTTCGATGTGAAAAAAGTGATTTATAGTATGATCTATACTGTGTGCATGTGGGAGTAATACATGGGCTTGTGTTTGCAATCAACGCAACCCTTAATTCAAAATCCTTTTACGAAAACGGTTGTCAAGGAAACTGACAACACCAAACGTAACAACAGATGACGTGCTTAAGAAACCATTCAAAGGTAATGCCATTGACGTAATTAACGGTATCCTTAGAAACCAAACAAACAGAATAATATATTAAATAGCAGAGTTCTATCCATTTAATTTTGAGGTGGATGAATTCTATCTGTTGTACTGTGATGGTTTAGTTTCGTCGCTATGAGAGAATCTCTTCTTGTTGCTAACATGAGTTTGGATTTGCTTTGGGAAAAATTAAAATCTGAAACGGTTGCCAGGGAAACAGGTAATCGAAATTAATTGATTATTGTGCTAGTTATGACGTGCAGAGACCCTTCGACGATTAGAGTAATTAGCGCTAATTAGTGCCAGCAACAGCCTTAACTACCAACAATGTTTCGGGTTTCCATGGCAGCAATCACCTTACCTACCAGCAATGTTTTGGGTTTCCATGGCAGCAATCACCTTAACTGCCCCAAACGTTCCGTCCATAACAACCTGTACGCCACTCCATAAACATTTTATTGACCAATCATTGCAAAACAGTTCCCCACCTCGCCGCTATATTTTGGAAACATTATTGGTAGTTAAGGTGATTGCTGCCATGGAAACCCCGAAACATTGTTGGTAGTTAAGGTAATCGCTGCCATGGAAACCCGATATATATACAAATATGTTCCTCGTGAAGCTAGGCCTAAGGCCGAGTGCGCGAGGTCTATGATTTTGTCGGCCCAAGGCATCAGGTCTCGGAGTTTTTATAATTAATCCGTGTAGAGTGCTCATATTTATTTATTTATATTTTACTTTTTACTTCTGGCGATGGTTTCGCACAGAAAAAGACAAAAATGACGGCGCGTAACTCGCCTTTCAAGCTGATAGGCCTTGTTCAGAATTTTCCTTACATTCCTTTCTTTATTTTAAATTTCTTTAGTTATTTTAAATTTATTCATTTATTTTAGTTTTATTCATTTTTTGTCATTACACAACCTTCCTTCCTTCCTTCCTTCATTCCGTCCGTCCGTCCAGACATACAAGGGGGGAGGCTTTTTCCGATTGTGTTCGTAAAGGTGGCATCACAGGGAGCCCAGACAAACTGTTTGACTGTGTCACGGCTATTTTGCATTTTTATAGTGAATGTATGGAATTTACTGGATGGTTCGTAGAATTGCGAATAGTCACGTTAACTATGAACAAATACCTGCTGAATAAACGTAAATTTACCTTTTCTGTTGTGTACTGTCGTTTTGTGGCTCAAAACGGCGAATTTAAGCGATTTGAAGGATTTTGTTTTTGTTTGTTTACTGTACATCTAATTAAATGAAAAGGGTAGAAAGTAATTAATATTCCAATATCTCCAAATCCGTACAGCTCCGGCGCCGAGTCGATTTTCTTCATAGTTAACGTGACTATTCGCAATTCTACGAACCATCCAGTAAATCCCATACATTCACTATAAAAATGCAAAGTAGCCGTGACACAGTCAAACAGTTTGTCTGGGCTCCACGTTTTTTTCTCAAAATTATCCATCATGCTGATTCTGTCCAACGTTTAAAAAAAAAAAATACTAGAATACATTTTTAACATTGTCTCGCGCAGGGGGGGGGGGGGGGGGGTACCTACTTCCCATACATTCTCTTTAATCAAATCCAAACCATGCTCTCACAACTTGCAAAGCAATCATCACAACTTTAGCCAGCGGATTCATCATCTGCACGTGCGTAGAACTTGTGTAAAGCCAGAAGAAAAGCTAGAAAAACATGGCGGCTGACGAGGCGATGGAAGTGCGTACATGTATAAATGATTATTGTATTTTTTCACTTTGTGATCCTTTAAACCAGATGCAACCACGACGGCGACGGCAACGAGAACAGGAACGAGAACGTCACGAAACAATAAGTTTAATTAGTAGTACAATATTCTGCACGTGTTTATTGCATATTTATTTCAGGCCATCCCATGCAAAACAAAACGGACGTCCTATGCAAAACAAAAACATCAAATGTCCAAATTAAAGGTATTATGGAGAACGTGAACACGCGATGGTTAATTTTCTTGTCTCTATCTGGACTTGAGCTCACGAATTCATCTCCTGGAAAGTTAAGCCACATTGGACAAACTGAACGTGTTAGAATAATCGCAAAATAGTTTATAGGAACGTCAATTCATTCCCGCAAAATGTATCTGGTGCAGTCGTCAAAATTGCCATTCACAGTACTGTTTTTCCTTCAACTCATCAATTGAACGCTTTACTGGTGATTGTGAATGACGGATTTTTTTAAATGGTGATTAAAATTTGGTGACATTTTCGAGTCCATTTCGAAAATTAATACTCGCGAAACAGTATGGCTCTGTCATTTTCGCGAAAATTAGTAAGAATAAGGTCGTAGTAAACAACACTCAAAAGGGATATTTTAGGTACGTCTTCCTAAGTATTAGTTCATTCGGAGTGCTCAGATGATAAAACCGTACGCGTGGTTTTAAGGCGTGCAAGTATTGGGTGTGGTCTTGATAATATATTTTTGTTTAGAACAGACGAAACGTTGCGACCACTCTCGTAAGTGACCAGTTCTACATTACGACCACCATGATTGTGAAACCCCGTTTGAATTTTCACTTAAAAGCTCTCATAAGCGACCGCTCCCGGCATCCGTAAGCGACCGCGACTACTTTTGAGAATTATCAACTGGCCTTTTCCTTTATTTTAAGCTCTCGTAAGCGACCACTTGTTGTGCTGCACTTTTATGACACATTGTATTATTTGTAATCATCTGAATAAGAGAAGTCAGTTTACTATCTCTGTGGATGCCTGTACATTCGCTTTCGTACATTTCGTAAGTGGCCAACCTCTATTGTTTTTTTTCCTCTCTCGCGCGCTCCCGCGTCCAACTCGCGCTTCATTTTACTCTAGGGCCTGCTAGGTAGGCTATCTGTTCCCCGAATTCAAATTTTACCACCTAAAACAATAATCTTGGAATTTGAATACAGTCAAAGCTCTCGTTGCGACCGCTCTCGTAAGCGACCAAGCTTTAGTTAAGGGGGGATTCTACCTGAATTTCAATGAAATTTTAAGAGGTTTAAAGAAGGGATAGTAACTGTCGTCAATGTCAATCTACTAATTTTTAACTTCAAATTCTAATTTTTAAAACTACCGAGTTAAATCTTCAATATTTCTTATTTCCCTAAATTTTACAACTCCTTTGAGAAAAACTCCCCAAAATACCCAAAAATCACCCAAAAATTTACAAAACACCCCATAATATAGATTCATGAGATGAGTTAAGAGTTTTTGGATTGCTTGAAACGCGAACGAGATATTTCCATAATTAAAAGCTCTCGTAAGCGACCAGCTCTAGTTACGACCACTTTTTCGAATTCCCGAGGTGGTCGCTTACCGTATTTACTCGAAAAAGCGCCGCGGCGCTTATTTAATTTTTCGACTCTTTGATGCGGCGCTTATTTGAGGGCGGCGCTTAATCGGGGGCGGCGCTTATTTAAAACTTCTAAAAATCGTTTGTGAATAACACATAACTAGTAATCTTTTTTCTAAAAACAATAACAGCAACATAGTAAAAGTTAGTTTAAAATGTCTATTTCACTGTCTCCTTCGCGATCGGAATCAATGAGCTGCATTGGGGGCGGTTGATTTACAGTCAAACTACTGTAACCGGGGCCACCCAGACAAAGTTAACCAATCACAGGACAGAACGGGAACAATACATTCCAACATTTTTGAATTGAGCCAATCCGATGTCGAGTACAGAACAATGAAATTGCAACTTGTTCGTTCGCGATGAAAAACAGATGAATGAAATTTTGTGCAGTTCTATGTCGTGGATTTTCGATTTCAACCCTTTTATCGTTGACTAGTTTTAGCAGTACGATTTGGAAGGAAAATATATGCGAGTCAATGAAAGAGAAACTCCAAACTACGTGAAAACTGGGAATGCGACGGCTGTATGTTTCTTCGAATAAAAGTGCGTGGCGGATTTGAAATAATTTGTTCGCTCTTGACAAATTCAAGTTTTCTCTACGGAGTCAAGCTGAATAGCTGAATAGCTACACATGTCGGGTTTTGGCAGTACCATTTGGAAAATAAATACACTTGATGCCAGCGAGGGAAGACTTTATATTCCAATAATGCAAAACTGCATAAAGTCACTGCACGCAATGGCCAATAGTTTCGGCAAAGTTCGTGACGGATTTGAAAACAACGAAAGCACGGCTTGTTTACCCGTATATTTGAAAATCATGTGAATTGTCGCGAGAAAGAACTCAACCGCCGGAGTATAATATTTTGCCGGCAGAGTTTGAATCACGTTTCGTAACGGCGAATTCTTTCAGTATTACATTTATTTCTGATCGCATGAGAGAAAGAAGCCAACTCAGTGCTAGCAGATCAGACACAGAGTCGCTTCGATCTTTCCTAGAAAATTCGGGACTTTTCTCGGAAAGATCGAAGCGATTTTACTTGCACTGAGTTGGCTTCTTTCTCAGTAATTTTTCCGAAAGGATTCGAAACAGTTTCGAAAGTTCAACGCAAATCAGACAATACTCATGCGATCAGAAATAACTGTAACAAAGAATTCGCCGTTACGAAACGTGATTCAAACTCTGCCGGCAAAATATTCTACTCCGGCGATTGAGTTCTTTCTCACAAAGAATTCGCCGTTACGAAACGTGATTCAAACTCTGCCGGCAAAATATTCTACTCCGGCGATTGAGTTCTTTCTCGCGACAATTCACTTTGCCGAAACTTCAAAATATACAGCCGACACTCTTTTTATGCAAATTGTTCTGACAAAATAAAACCCAGCACATGGAACAAGGTGGAAATCAAAGATTCGACAATGTATAAAAACCAAATTCATCACGCTGGTAAAACAAGCCGTGCTTTCGTTGTTTTCAAATCCGTCACGCACTTTGCCGAAACTATTGGCCGTCGCGTTCACTGACTCTATGCAGTTTGCTGCAGTTTGGAATATAAAGTCTTCCCTCGCTGGCATCAAGTGTATTTATTTTCCAAATGGTACTGCCAAAACCCCGACATGCGTAGCTATTCAGCCAGTTGACGCCGTTGTCAAGAGCGAACAAATTATTTCAAATCGCACTTTTATTCGAGGAAACATACTGTACAACCGTCGCATTCCCAGCTTTCACGCAGTTTGGAGTTTCTCTTTCATTGACTCGCATATATTTTCCTTCCAAATCGTACTGCTAAAACTAGTCAAAGAAAAAAGGGTTGAAATCGAAAATCCACGCCGTAGAACCGCACAAAATTTCATTCATCTGTTTTCATCGCGAACGAACAAGTTGCAATTTCATTGTTCTGTACTCGACATCGGATTGGCTCAATTCAAAAATGTTGGAATGTATTGTTCCCGTTCTGTCCTGTGATTGGTTAACTTTGTCTGGGTGGCCCCGGCGGTTACAGTAGTTTGACTGTAATACGAACCATATCGTTTTTGCATTTTTACTTTAAAAATCTTCGAATAAGCGCCGCTCTAGAGCTCAAGTGCTCCGAATAAGCACCACGTTGTTGTTGAGGGGTGCGGCGCTTATTCGAGGGCGGCGCTTATTAATAGTTTGCTCTCAAGTGCGGCGCTTATTCGGGGGCGGCGCTAATTCGGGGGCGGCGCTTTTTCGAGTAAATACGGTACGTGATCTTCGACTGTACAACATCAGCTAGTGTAACGATTGCTTTACAACTGAGAATCGATACTAAGAAAATAATACACTGCAGGCCGGCTTACTGATAGTGACTCAAGTCTCTTCGTAATTTTACTTATATAGATGCTCCGCGGTCATTGCGCTAGCTTTCATCTCGTTCTGTATATAGGCTACTTGATGATCACAGTTTGTAAACATCTGCATGTAGACCCATTGACGCGTTGCGCTATTTGTCGTGAGTGAAAAACAAAATAACTGAAGACTAAATACTATAACATTATTAGTTCAATATTATCATTCTCTTTCTAAACGCACAATACTGAAAATACTGATTACTTTTACATTACCTTATCCTCTTCGCGCCTAAGTGCCACATATAAGGCTGAACGTACGAGTTTATAATCAGTTACCACTACACAAATCAGTTAAAACTGAGTTTATTGTTCTATCTGTGACTGGGTGCTACGGCTCCGCGCCGATGCGCAAAATGGCGAGAAAATGTGAACTTAGACGCGACGACGTGCTTTTTCCAAACTTTCCCGCCAAAACGGGGTACTCGAGTCTGGATGTGTATTGATTGAAATTATGATAGTACTAGTATTACTATAATATCACCATTTTTAAAAAAATATAATTTATCTTTGTTTTCACATCACGTATTCAACAACAGGTTCATTTGTTTCACGCCCTGTTCATATATGAAGTTAAATACATTTGTTTTTATATTTTTCTCAATTGTTCCACGTTTATTCTTGTCATACCACGTTATTTTAATTTTGAAAGTAAGAGTCGGCAAATGAAAGAGCCTTTTTAACGCGTTCTGTGACCATATTCCAGACCCAATATTTCCCTTCGTCTACTTGTTGTGACAAAGTACTGTACTGATAAAGGTAACTTTCTATATCGTTTCACTTGATTTAATTTCCTCTCTCGCTGCAATCATCAACTTCAAAAGAGTTTACCGATAAAGCTAACACTAAAACCACTCAAGAAGTTATTTATAGAAAATTATTTTTCGTTCTTTTTGAGTGTTCAGGAGATACTTTTTGCCATTTTTAAGGTCGTGGTTTGTTTGGGTGCGGGACCATTGCAATAGCGCTCGTTGTAAAACAGACTGTCCGGCCATTCTATAGGCTCGATTTACGCCGCTCTCTCTAGTCCGGTCTTCGTTCCTCCCTCTCCTCGGGGGATGAGCGTGGGCTCATGTTCCCGAACAGCGGCTGGTAATCGAGCCTAGCCATTCTATAAACTGGGAAATTGCTGACTCGTCCCCAGTCGTCTCTCTTGTCTCCTGTTAATATTAACGAGAAGAGAAGTCTTGCGCTCCCCTCGGCCGCGCTAAATATTAACAGGAGATAAGAGAGACGACTGGGGACGAGTCAGGGGAAATTGGGCAACCATTGGGGCAAAATTAACTGGACGTTACAGATCGAGGCGGCGGTTGTAGGGAGGATTCATATTGCAAAGTAAATTGTATGTATCGGCGCACGGTCGAAACAAAAACTCCTTACTGTTGTAGCTGGAGAGAGGTGATCTTTACGTATTGGAGGTTAATTCAAATGCATTTTCTCTATCTATCAACATTATCGGTATTCGATTCACTGTTATACAAGTAAAACCGAACAACTGTCCACGAAAACTAAGTTCTGTCCGCGTTAGTGCTGTTCCAGTTGAACCTCCTCTCTGATGGCCACCTCTCTATAACGGCCATCATTTATCGTACCGATCGATTCACGCACTTTACTTTTATTGAAACCTGGCCACTTTTCTAGGCAACGGCCAGCTAATTAATAACCCTTTCACTCCTAAGAGTGCTAAGTTCAAACCCGAGAAAGAAATCTTGAATTTCATTTTGCACAATTGTCAAAAACAAACAGCGCGACTTGAAAGTGCTGCTCGATTGCGTTCATTTGAATGGTCACACACTAGGGTTTCATCCACAGACTTAAAAGTTAGAACCACCAGCATAATAAGCAGTGCCACGTGAAAGTACTGCTCAACAGCTTTCATTTGAATGGTTACACGCTAGGTTTTCATCCACAGACTCAAAAGGTACACCTACATTGACTTGTTACGGTTTGATTTGGGAGTGAAAGGGTTAACTCTGCCCCAGGCAAAAAAAATATTTGTAATCATGCTTTCAATATAAACATGAAATGGCTTTCCCGCTGTCGCGCTACATAATATTTTCGGTGGACACAATACGATTTATTGAGTTCGGGCACGACAAATTAAGCTTTGAATTCGTTTGTCATGCCATATTTTAAAACGGCGGTTCGAGAAAAATCAGATTGATTTTATATACGCCCGTGCAACTGATGTTTGGAGTAACAGTATTTGTAATCGCGTTTAATTTGGTTAGCGCGCTAACCAAACTGTATATATTCAAACAAAGCGGCGTTTTCACTCTGAACTGCTCACTTTGGAGAGCTAGCACAATCTAAGGCTAAAATATAATTTGAAAGGAAGCCGCTGACTGTTATCAGGCGCATATCACTGTAAAATACCTGGTGCCTATATACATGCGATGATCATACTGATTCGAAAATTTTCCAATAGCGATGCACCGCCCAGCAGAATATGTGAAAAAGCACCGCGCGAACCAATACATTGATGCAATCCGCAACTCATAGTTTCATTTCCGGTCTCTGAAATGTGTTTTCTCTCGGCTGATAATTGACCATTCTTAAAAGAATTTACGTACGTGGTACCGTAGTCCACATCTGCCGGCGCTAACTCCAGTATCTGTAATGATGCGACTTAGCCTGTGTTACTACTCCTCCTGGACGGGACGCTAGCCCATTGCAGGTTACGCCTCCACGGCGAGCGGTCAAAAGCACTGAGCGCGCGCAGTTCCCGCCAAAACCTCGCTGCCAAATGTCTTAACCAACTGCGCACATATGCGTAGTTTGGAGTCTTACACATCAAAATCATTGTGACGTCGTCAATTAATACGTGACGAGATTAACACGCATCTGATGCAGAAAGGATGGATCTTTGTAACCGTTGCATCAATTTTGGAAATCTAACACATTCTTCAGGAGTTATGCTGGGAAAACCTGTTCAATTTTTGTTGAACAATCAGTGCCAAATTTGGCTCTCACACCCAACATACTTCCAGGTTCATTTTTCAGCTCCCTTAAAAGGTTAGGTCAAAACATTTTCCAGCTGATCAAGCACCGAAGATAGCAAGAAAAGAAAATTGAACGTTTTTGCCCCTAGTTCTCCAAATGGCATTTTTGGCAACGGTTAGCCAAATTTCGGGTGAAAGCACCAAGAAAACGGGTTCCGTAACCCAAAAATGCGTTTTTCAGTGCGAATTCTGGTACATTAAGGGTTAAATAAATGTCGCAATTTTACGTGACTGAAACCTATAAGCTTTGTACACCGCTGCGTCGAGATCGGCTCGTATTTTGGTTTACCACTGCATTTTTAATCAGTAACGTTTCCTTTCAAACTTCTTGCCCATTACGCTTCAAACTCTTGGAAACTTCAAGGCAACGAAAACCTGTTTGCGTTTGACCGCTGTGAAGGTTAGCCCCAGCTAGGTGGTGGAGAGGGGCACTGTGAGAGTTAAAGGGACACTGTCCCGGCGTATTTGCCTCAAAACAGTTATAAATGCACGAAATGGTCCCTAAATCTATGAAATAAGAACGTAATAAACTCTAACTAAATGATAAAAAGCAATTTCTTCAAGAAATTCCATACTGCAACAAAATGTTTGCAAAATTTCAAAGATTTCCGAGCCAAACTTGAAACTTTGAAAAACTGACATCCTAACGTTTTTTCAAAAATCCATATTGCCATCCATTTCCATCCTCGCTGTCGCTAGTCATCCTCACTTCCTAATGGGTTCCTGTCATTTGTCGAGTGCTATTCTACAGAATCAAACCGTTATTGTTCAACTTCCTATGATCTAGATATGTTTCTGAGCTTCCCAAAATCATGCTAAAATGAGGACAGTGTCCCTTTAAGTATCATGCCCAAGAACACAACAGAATGACCCACCCCGACCCAGGGCTCGAACAGGAATCCAACAAAACCATTGAGGCGTTAACAATCTTCTCCACTGCCGGAGTCGCAACGGGTCCTTAGGCAAACCAACTGTGTTCACGTACAACAACACTTGTGGCAGTAGTCTGCTCGGTTTCCTCTTTCTGCCTGGCTCCAGTTGTTCAAAGGATGGACAAAGCTCTCCACTGGATAAATCACTATACAGTGGATAGCGTATATCTGACTTTGCCACCAGCGTGTTTATTTTTTAGAAAGCCTTACTCACCCTTTGAACAACCGGGCCCGGACGCTTTTCTCCTGCACCTCATCATGTTTACCTATTCCGGGAGTCAAATGTGGGTTGAGTTTTCGCCTTGCTCCGAGTTTTTTTTCCTTCCAATTTGATCTGCGATTTGAGGGTCATGGGGTTTGTCAGTCGTGAGTACGGCAGCATGTCTTTCTAGAGATTTTGATGCTTGAAGCAAGGCAAAACAAAGCCGGCAGAGGAGCAAATAGAAAGGACCACGCCCGGTTAAGCACAAAAGAAAACCGTGAGAGCTTTCATAGCCGTTCGTCAGTATGGTCAACATTGAAACGGATTAAAATCAAGTTTAGGAGTCAGTGAAACTCTGTTCTACCCTAGCCATAAGGGTACCGGCGACAAAATGCTGGCGATATAAACCTGCGATGGACTAGCATCCCATCCAGGGGAGTAGCAATACTCCCAGTCGGCTTCATGCTATGGAACCGGGATAAGCTCCGGCATGCAGTTGTGGGCTACTAGTCTTTCAGCTCGTAAAGTCAGCTTGCAGATACTCCTCACAGCACTGCAGAGCTTGTTGAGAGAATTTGATCATACATCAATACAAGCCTAGGTGATCAGTTGCCTTAATCTCAAAACCTGCATAATTGAATTTGTGTTGATATTGTACGGAGAAATTAGATGCTCATCACGCTTCATTCACGATGTGACAGTTGTTCTGTTAGTGAGTTTTCATTTGGTGATCAGTCGTATATTCTCATTAGCAGCATACCTGATTTTGTGTTGATACTGTATGGAGAATTGCGATTCTGATTACAAGCTATGTTGTAGCCATTTACTCTTTTGTGATCTTTCCTTTGGTGGGAAAAATAGCAACTGTATCTTTTCAACAGCCGAGGCTCGATCATGCTATTTTGGGGGTTTTCTTGCACATGTATCTTTTTCAAAATTAGGACTTGGCTTTAAAATAGAAATAAATGCTCATTTGTTGATGAAATCTTAATTTTATAACGAGCAAAGCTAATTATAACCATCCGTATACTTTTTTTAGCTTCTATGATTTTTAAGAATTATTTAGAGGTTTTATTCCACTAAAGACAAGATTGTATGTAACAGAACCATCAAAAATTTTGGCTTCCTCGTTTTCAATTATAAACCCTTTCACTCCTAAAAATACTAAGTTCAAAATTGTCAAAAACAAACAGATGAAAGTACTGCTCGCTAGCTTTCATTTGAATGGTCACACACTAGGGTTTCATCCACAGACTTAAAAGTTAGAACCACCTTGTACATCATAATAAACAGTACCACATGAAAGTACTGCTCAATAGTTTTCATTTGAATGGTCACAAACTAGAGTTTCATCCACAGACTGAAAAGTTACAACTACCACCTTTATCGACTCGAGTGAATGGGTTAACTTCAGGTTTTATTCCACAAGACCAGTTCAATAGGCTACAAATAACAAGCTTTTTCTAGCTGGATACAGAATGGAGGGAGTAACCAAGAAATAACACAAGTATTTGAGTTGAAACATATATTTCTTTTATTTACATCCAACGATGTGGTTTTTCTCTCACCAAATTATGCGACGTTTGAAGTCGCGTACAAAATTGTAAAAATATTATAAATTATCTATTTGTTTTCTTTCACAATTTATAAAGATCTCCGCATAAGCAAAATATACAATATTATTTATAAAACGTTTCTTGCGTCATAAATATTTTATGCAGTTTGCATTTCTTTAAAATATACAGTCGCTGCTTTCATATCAACGAAAGTGTTCTGGACTAACTAAAACATTACCTAAAATGACTGCTTTTTCGTTATTTACAGTAACTGTACACTAGATACCGTATTAGGGCAACGTCTCTATAAAAGGTGTTTTTGAAAAAGCAGTCTTGGGAATATAACCGGTTTAACCCGATATCGGGTAACAATAACAAAACGTTTGACCAAAAAATTGTTTATAAAGATTTTTCACGTTCGTGTAAAAAAAAGGAGAGCGAATCCCTAAAGGTTGTTTAGAAAAATATCCTTGTTCAGAAACGAATAACAAGCTTATGTCTTTTGTTTTCCTTTTCTTATAAATAAATAGCACTTTGGTTAAAAAATAATTCCTCTAAGGAACGCCTCACGTTTCTGCAAATTCGACAGCAGAGAAAGTCAATTTATTTATAAAGTTCTTTTTTTCTTACGTATATTTTATAAAATCTAAGCGTAGTAGGTCATTCCTGCTCCCAGGGGGGGTCCGTACATCGGTCTTGACTGGGGGTAGGCTGGTGGAGCTCGCGCCCAGTAGGACATTGGGTAACAGCTGTTGGCTGCTGGGTGTGAGAACAGCGACGAGGCGGCAGGGAAACCGGCATAGAAGTCAGAGCCTGGGAACTTGTATGCGGCCTGGGCATGCGCTTGAGCGTCAGATGTGATTGGCTGGTTGAGCTGAGCGAGTCCTTGGAAGTCGAATTTGTAGGCGTATCTCTTTCCGTGAATTTTTGTCATGATGTTCTTGTCGTAGTAATAACGAAGAGCTCGGCTAAGCTTGTCATAGTTCATGTTGGGCTTGTTCTTGCGCTCGCCCCACTTTCGGGCGACCTCGTCGGGGTCCACGAGCTTGAATTCGCCATTGGCGCCTTCCCAAGCGATACTTGCCGAGTTTTTCGGGTCGGACAAGAGCTCGAGAAGGAATTGCCACAACTGGATCTGTCCGCTGCCCGTGCTTGTGGGCTCTGGGCGGTTTGCGACGGTACCATTGGAGTAAGAGCTTGGGATGGACTGGGACTCGGGAACGGACATTGGG
Organism: Desmophyllum pertusum; assembly: GCA_029204205.1. Lineage (NCBI taxonomy): Eukaryota > Metazoa > Cnidaria > Anthozoa > Scleractinia > Caryophylliidae > Desmophyllum > Desmophyllum pertusum. The sequence continues at coordinate 1,120,516 of MU827798.1, read as the reverse complement.
CGAGATGGCACCACACTGTCCTTCATGTGAGACAACCTTGCAGTGGAAGGCGGTGTCGTCCAAGAATTTCTGTCTACAATGGTATCTGGAAATAAAAGACAAAAAACACATTGAGAAAACAACACAATAACAAAGAAACAAATAACTCGTTTGTTCAAAAATTATCTCTGTGTGTGTGTTCTGTTGTTGCTGTGTGTGGGGCAAAAAGACAAATATAATTCAGCTCACCATTCACAAATCGTCCTTGAAGCTCAGAACTCCTGGGAACTGAAGGATTGCTAGTGATAACAGGGTGCTGTCTTGAATCAAACAGTGGTGGCGAGGGCGTGTGGTAAGCGGCTAAAAAACGAAAACAACAAAATATCAAATAAGTTTCTTGTTACATCCATACATACATTCACTCAATCAAAATGTCAGATCAAGTCGTTTTTCAACTTGGATTTTCGCAATCAAAAACTTCACGGGGGAACCAGAAAGTTGCAAAAGTCCACGGATTAATTTACAGGTTGGAAGGATAAGAGACTGATTAGAACAGATAACGAGTAAAAGAAAATAAGGATGGTCTTCAATTACCTTGAGACGATGCGGGAGCGAGAGCGCTATCTATGTCGTCAGATGTGAGATTTGGGAGAGGAGCTGAAATAAACAGAACAGATGAATGATAAGTCCACTGTCAGAGTTCCTTTGCAGCATAAAACAACGACAACAAAATACTTTCACACTATCAGTAACATCAAGTTTGGGGGAAAAAATGTGCGTGTTTTCTCGCTGTAAAATCGAAGTATTCATTTTCACCCCGAAACACCCATGGCTGGAAACTGAGCTAATTTTCACACCACTGAAAATTAGATTTTGTGCTAATCCAATTTATTTGTCTCTGCACCCCCTAATTAAATCGTTAAAATAGTCGAAAAGTACTAAATGTTTCGCAAGAAAGGTTGGTCTTAGGAGTGCACGTTTCCCGAAAAATTATTGGTAAAAATAATCCTCATATTCTACTTACTTTTTCGCAGCACGCACAGATGGGCCATGAGAATGTCTCCGTTGTAAGCGGGGGCGAGTTTCATGAAACCCTCTCTCGTCAGCTTGCAAAGTTGTTTTCCATCCATATCGAATCGCTCAGCATCGATATCTTTAAGACTAAATTCCTTGATTGCCCACTGAATCCACTGTCGGACGTGTTCCCTGGTCCAGCACATAGGATCTGAAAAAAGAGAAATAATAAAAATTTAGTTACATACATAAAACACAGCTCGCTCTATAATGCCTTTACTCGAGTGGTATTCGAAAGCGTATTTGAAATATTCAATCAATCTTCCCAAATAGCGGAGTTTTATGAGGGTTTATCCGCTAAATCTTGGGCGATAATTCCGAATTTTAATCATAATTTTTAAGGCGGTAATATACGAGGGCAGTATCAGGAATGTTTGTGAAGTTTTCTTTTTCTTTGACAAACAAGAAAATTCTCAAAGGCAAGCTTTCTGAAAAACCCCAAAAAAAGAGCACTAAACTTCAACAAATATATATTTGTATTCTGGTGTTCTTGGTATAAAGGAATAGGAAACTATCGCTCAGCGGGAAATTTCCGTTTTTGCTCAAAATTATGAGGCGATCTATATTTGCATCTTCCGGTTGCTGCTGAAGTTGAACATTATCTCTAAATTGTTGAAATTCAAAGTTTAGCGAAGCCGAAATTTTCAACCGATTCCGTGCTTGATTCCTTATCGGTAAAACTTGTAATGATTTGCGGTTAGCGCGTAATCACTCTCATTTTCACGTCCCGAGGTCAGCTTGGATGGCCGGGGTGCGGTTTGTAAGACCGCCCAAATCTCCTTGTAACCCGAAGACTTCTGAGAAATCCAATCGGAGAGCAATGCGAGGTAACCCGACCCGAAGCGTGTTTCAGCTGATCTAAGAACGACACACGATCCCTTGGGTGTGACTCACAAGTGTCGAGAGAGCTCTCAGACAAAATTTGACAATTTGAATTTGTTAAAACTTACCAGCTGGTACGATGACTCGTTTCTCGTGAGACAGATTTTGTGGGACAGGGGAGGGCGAGTTTCTTTCCACGAAGTCATTGCTCGGGACGTAAGGTCTCTTGGCGAGTGGCTCATCGAGTTCGGCCTCCAGTGGTCGCTTCTTGCTGTAATAATGGCCATCGCTTTTGTGCGTTGGTTTTAATGGCTTGTAGGGGTCGTTGAATGAAGAATCAAAGAGCGATTGCTCATCCGAGATTAACTCCTGGGAAGAAAAAGAAAGCGCAAATGTTTTTATTAGAACCTTCGATAAAACCCCGTGCTCTTTCACATACAAATTAGCGCCGAACAAAAGTTGCTGACAAGAAACGAGAACAACTAAACTAGAACAAAATCTGTTTTGATTAGATGTGTTACTCAATTATGCACATGGTTAGAATGTGACGTCTAACTTCTTGCTTCTGTTTTGTGAATAAATGGATTCAAATGGGCTAATAACACAAGACTTCTAACACTAGCTTTCATCAAAATGCTAAAGGAACAATAAAGTCTTTTCAACCGCAACAAAATCCTTCGTCATCAAAAGTTGTCAAAGCGCACGTTCTTCTCAATCTTCAGTTCGCATAAAAAAACGAAACTACGTTTTAAATCTCTTCTACATTCGCTTAAGAAAACTAGCAAAAAGTATCCTCTTCATGTGTGAGTAAGCGACGTCTCTTCGAGTCCACATTAAGCAAGACATTAGCACATTTAAGACAAACAATTAAGAGCGGCATTCCTTCACATGAAGCGAAGGCTTATAGTCAGCCCTTCATGTTTTGAAACGATATTGGTAAACCTGCCAAGTCTTTAATATCCAACCAAATAATAATACGAAAAAAATCAGAAATCACAAACTTTCCGAACAGGTAAAAAACTATATACAAGTTTTCACACTTCTCTTTAGAATCATTTGATTCATCGTACCGAAGTAAGAATGACCGGCTAAAACACAAAGTATTTAAATGTAACTTACTTGGGCATAAACCGATGGGTCGGGGACAACGTTGTGTTCTGCGAGTCCGTACATGGTTGTGTGATTCTAAAACATCAAGATCAAAACAGAAAAATACAATGAGTTAAAAGGCAGAGAAGTTAACATCACACCTTGATGAAAAGACAAGTTCGAAGCGCACTATTTAAAGTGGGTTTCTTCTCTCTCAAATCAAGTAAGTGAAGTCAGTCAGTTTATATAATGAAGTGCTCACCTGTAGTTTTGACGAATTATTAGTTGTGTCAAGGCGACTGATGTACTTCGATCGGTTAAAATCGCAGTATCGGAATGTATTAAATAAATCTTTTGAAGTTGGCAGGATTCGATGAACTTGAAAAATCGCAACACCCAAATTGATCCTGTGTAGAAGTCTTATCTAATGTTCCGGTGAAGCGGAGATTTGGAAAACACTTGATATCCGTTCGAATATTCAAACAGTATCCTCTTCGTTGTGAAGCTTGTAGCTTTTTAATTCGACTGGCGTTCCAACGCTCGCCGCTCAGCTTTATACATCAAGTCTCGAAATCGTGATAGAAGAGGTGGGCCCCTTTATGACAGGTTAACGATAGGTGGTAAATGTTTGTGACACGATGCACCAATGAGCGCACGACCACTTGAAAAACAATCAATCCCTGGAGTGTTCCTTTGACGCCTACGCAGCCACACCTAGATGACGTAAGCAAGAGGTCGTAACCCTTGTCTCGTTCTCATCTAACGATAATCAAATGAACAATATCAAGATTGTCACTATGGTCCAATCACGTCCGCAATACACGATAAAGCCCTGAGTGTGTGGAAAAAGATAAACACTGATGTTCATGTGATTGATACAAAATTTTACCAATGGTAAATGTTTTTCCTAAAAACAACATTTCCCAGAAAGGGTAACTTTTGACACGAAGGGTGTGATTTCGACGTCCCACGAGAAATCTAATCAATTTTCTCTGCGCAACTTTTTTTCCAGAAATAGAGCAGAGTGAAAGATTAGCTCAGACCAAATTAAATTTTGCTATTTGATCTGCAAGTTGATGATCAAGAAAGCTCTCTGGGGATTGTAACACAAACCGATGGATAAATAATATTTTCAAAGGTCAACTGTGTAATCTGACAATCGTGTTATCCAAGCGTGCGATGGCAGAAATATCTATTTTTCTGCGTTGTTTATGAGGTTTCCTAGCCAAACAAGAGTCGGAAATTCAATTTCGTCCCTCTTTGTGTGGCTTTAGACAGTAATCGAGACCCCGGCGTACGTGGTAGAATGCGCTTTTTAGCCTCGTACGCTTTTAATCTGACACGTCACGAGGGGTTGTTTTTTGTCATTTCACAAATATCTTTCACTTGCTAATCAAGTCTTTGTGTTTATGGTCCCAGGGGACAGGGTGCGGCGCTTAAACAATTTACCGCCAAATTACTCTGAATGAATGAAATGAATTGCGCTTGGTTGATTTCGTGATAAATGCCGCCGCCAACTCATGTTTCGATTTTGGCGCGTAACCCATTAAACCAAACAACAAGCTAAGCCCACTCGATAAACGAATTGAAACGTAAGTTACACTGAAAATTTCACGCGTTTGTTAGCCGTTTTCTTTTATGCGACAGTATCAAGGAGATAGAGTTTGGTGCTACGTGTGTTTATGAATGTATTTCTGTTTATAAATGTTATTGTGACTAGCGCGGGAGCAGTTTTTACCTGTACGATGGTTTGTTTTGAGCGAATGGAATCCCTTCGGCCTGGGGTGATGGAATTTTAAAAACACATAAGAGGTCGTGTTGTTGTGAAAAAAAACCTCAAAGCAAATTAAAGCTCGGGTTGGTGTTGTTTTGCTTTGATTCTAAATGGCGTTATTAATAATGTGTACTCGTCTGTGACAAAATCACGGACCGTGATTCCGGCACATTGAAATCAACAGTTGTCATTCTTGTCAATGCAGAGAGCTTCGAGGAAATGATAAACCGCGCTTTACGCTACCTACATTTCCCGTCTGAGTTTTACCTGTTCTGAACATTAGAGTTGGCAAGATATAGTTCAGAGCAAAAGTTACGCGCGAAAAACCGAACGTGTTCGACCGTTACATGACGCACGGTCGAGTTGCGCCATGCGGAATATTCGCGAAGGCCCTAGTGAGTTCATTAGTATATGCCCCGCATACAAATTAGTCATTAGGTGAAAATGTCAGCGAAAAAGTCAGCACGTACGCGACCAAACCTCGTACATGACTCCGTTTAGCGGCTGATTCTGCTACGAAAGTCTTGATCCTTCTGGGGATTTCGACTCTAGATAAAAATATATTTTTTAAAAGCCATCGTGTGAAAAAAAAAAAAACCTCGAATTTCGATCGAAATCGTGCAGTGAAAGACTTTGTTCGAAGTTTTGTTTTATTTCTAAGATTTGTAAAAGCGGGGGTACATCGCCACAAATCGTTGCAACCTACGCCTTTTATTTGCAACCATTTCCTCTTTTTCCGGCCGAAAATTAGTGCACTGTCTATAAACCGTCCGCCATATTTCCACGAAAACAAATCGCGCAAATCGTAAGATATTGATATTTGCACGCGTTGCGGGCCTACAGCGTTCCAGCGCTCTCTTGCTCTCTATCTATATATTTTTTTTGTATGGCTATTTTCAGAGATTAATTGCTTAATACGGCAGCGTAAAAAGAGTTTGGCCACAAAAACCGCACCGCCAAAGATGTATTTTATAGATCAAACAAGGTGCCGATAGGGAGAGTTCTGTTGGCCTTTTGGAAGGCACGTAGGCAAAAAAAACGTGTTATGTTGAGATCTCAGTGAAGATAGACATTTGTCATCGGAAAAATTATTTCTCTGTGTTGTTTATTTCATCGCATTAGGACAGACATAACTTTGGTTCTATACATGCAGTCGGCTGAGAAAGTTTCTATCTTTTTTACACTAAAACACTGCGCGCGAAACCCTCAATTCAGTGACCTTCAGTGCTAAACCGGCGCGAAAAATCTTGTTTCACAGTCAGGCCAAGGGCAAACGGCTTAGGTTTTTCTCAAACGTCTGGCGGATTCAGTCAAAACATTTATTAGTTTACAAACAACCACGCGCGGAAATTTACAGCGGAACGAGACGAACCAATTCAATTCCGATCCTTTCCATATTTATTGCTCAACTCGGCCACTTCAGCTCGACGCGACGCCGGGGAAATTGACGAGAAATTAAACGTGTCCGGTTCATTTCAAGCGTGTATAAGGTCCATAGTCGTCCGTATCTCCCAATTGGGTGAGAAAAAGCCAGATATATTCTGGATATCAGCCACAGATGGTTATTATATACAGACAACCCTTTTCAAAATTGGTCACTGTGAGCTGACATGAGGTACCAAAAAACTGATACCGCATGGCAACGCCTCAAGCTCAAAACGAAAACATGAAGTCAAGGTGAAACGCATGCCATGAACGGAAAATAGCAATTATAAAGAACGCAGATATTTGATTCATAGCGATATTTCTTCCTAATAGCTCTGGTGTAACTCGTCCATGCCCAGTCAGCATTTTTGGGAGTTTGTGGGTTTGACTGATATACTGTGTATGCCGCAAAAAACGGCATTACCGGGTTTTCAGTCCCCTAAATTGTGGACTATCAACTTTACCAAAATAGCGTACTATCAACTTAAACAAGTAGCCTTGTTGGCAGCCGTTTATTTATTTTTTTCTCAGCTGTTTCCCGACTTTCACAGACTAGTATACAAGGGCATCATGCTAATAAAATCCTTAAAATCACCGAACAGTTTTTTCATGCAAATGGAATGCGGACAGATTTTTTTGAAATACATAACGGTCGCTTAATTTCAACACTAAAAAACGCAGAATTGGTTAAAAATAAAATCGACATCACCGCTACAGAAATTGAGATTGGGTTTAGTAGTCTGAAGTCCGTCATTTCAACGAATCTGCGGAAGCTTGAAACCGATTGATATAGAAATATGTTTTTAACAATTCCTGAAGCGCCATGAGTTCATCTGTTCCAAGACGGAACAAAGGGATAAAAATAGAAATCCTAAATACAGTTCGCAGAATTCCTTCGGCAAAAATTTTGATGCATTCAAGATTTCTGCGAGTTGGTTAATACCAAGAACAAATAACCAAAAGATGACTTTTAAATTCTCATGTCATAAATTTGTAATTTGTTTCGGTGAAAATGTAACCTTACTCGGAACACTCCACAATAAAATTGTTCAATACTGTTGGATGTTTGTGATCTGAAACGGCGCCATGCAATACCGGAAAACAATATTCAACATGTCTCGATAATCCGCTCAAATTTATGTATACTATCATACCGTCTCACTCGCTCCTGCTGAAAACAAAATGAAAGACTCACAAAAGAGTTGGAGTTGAAACGGAAGAGCACGCCCTCGTACTGGCTTCCGGCAGAGGTAACGTCCATCGATATCATGCCCATTGGGGAGATAACGTACAGACAGTGCGCGATATACTGTACTTATTTTCCTTCTTGAGTTATTTTTAAAGTGATTCACAGGTGAATACAGTGGAATCCCGATTTCTCAAACCCTCGATTTCTCAAAAACTCCGATAACTCGAACCAAAAAATTGTTTCCCTTGGATTTGTTTCACTGTAATTTTTATACCCCTGCCTCCGATATTTCGAACTCCCGATTTCTCGAACCAGTTTTCGTTTGCCTTGGAGGTTCGAGAAATCGGGATCTACTGTACTTGTCTTTATAATTTTAAGAGTGAGAAAATAAATTAGTTTTTTAAGGGTTTCTTTTTAATAATAACACGCGATGCTACAATAGTTAATTAAACTTTTTGGAAGGACTATAAATCTAAATCTGACTTATACTACTGGACAGGAAATTGATATTTAGCCGCCACTATCTTTTTACCATAAGACGTAGCGATACTACAAAGATGAAATTTAAAATAAAAGTTGTCGCCGCTATCCCTAACAAACACACGGTCAAACCGGATGGTTTTGACATTTTGAGAAGTTTTAAAAACAAAACAACGCCCCATGAGAAATTAAAACAAAACTACAACTTACAATACACAAGGCGATATTTTCATCCTTGAAAAGGAATAAAAACAAATTAAAAATCAAAGATAGCTTTTCATTGTTTTAATATACCGGCCGGCGAAGCGTGGAAATCTGTCTACATGGCACGTGCTCAGTGCCGGCGAAACACTCATTCAAAATGTATTTTTTTTTATTTATTTCAAGCAGCAAGACTTACACAGGAAAACGTATACACAAATGTGGATATTGAATTTCTTAAAGCACTCTGAATTTAATCTGAAAGTGATAACCTTTTTTTAAACACAGGAAATGTATGGCGCCAAGGAAAAAATAAAAACAGACTGGAATGCGAACTTATTAAATTCACGTGGACTCGTGGTTTCCATTACGAAATCGAGAAAATCAGTCAAAAATACAAACATAAATGATTCCTATAAAGGCATGATAAGAATGCGTTAGAATTATTAATAGTTATTTGGAGGCAGAAGAACTCGAAAGAAGGAAAATAAATTTTTCTTTGCTTTTTAAACAAAACTATTTTTTTACATAATCTTCCAGACATGTTACGTAACAAAGGTTTTTATTCATTTTCAGTTCGTTGATACAGAATATTTGATCTGCAGCTATACACATGCAGATTAAAGAACGTTAGTAGAATTTTTTTTCAATCTATGTTTAGCATAGATCAGTATTGTAACAATACCGAAATAACAACCGGTGCGGAAAGTTTGATATCAAAATACAGTTGAAAATGACATTGTGGCCGCTCGCGAGCCCTCGCGAGTGTCTGTTCGTTGGGCAAATATGAGAACAATCTTTAAAATACATTGCCGCGAACTGATTCATACTACACTTGTTCTAACGCACTTCAAAAAAGTACTAAAACTTAAAATCGAGATAACAACACGTTTTGTCCTCTCGTAAATAACGAAAGAGCGAAAATAAAGTGGCTCGAAATTGGAGTGTATACATGTAGGCGAATTTTTCTCTTATCCAGATGCTTATACAACCTGTCATGTCCGTCATATCGCATCACTCATTCCTTCACCCTTTACCTTTCAACTTCAAGTCTAATTTAGTGTTTCTAACTTTTAAGTCTGTGGATGAAACCCTAGTGTGTGTGACCATTCAAATGAACGCAATTGGGTAGTAATTTCATGTGGTGCTGTTTGTTTTTCGATATTTTGCGAAATTAAATTTGGTTTTTTTTCCCCTTGTATTTAAACATGGCCTGACCGTCTTTGGGAGTGTTCGGATATCTATTCCTCGGTAAACACACCGGTTTTGAGCTGGTAGTTTTCAGCTTGTTATCCACACGTAATCTAAACCCCCAGCTAACAATGCAACTAATTATCAGAGATTTTATGCGAAGAATTTTTTAGAGAACAACGCTATGCCTGCGAATTGTATTGAAAGCAAAGACAGAGACAGAATGGTGCCAGCACCGGAAGTGATTGTAATTCCACCTACGCAGAAAAATTGTAAACAAAATTTATTGTGGGGGTAGGGGGGTGGGGCGATGAAGGGAAACCCCAGGGTAAAAAACTATTGGTGTTTTTTATTAGAACAAAGTACACAGCAAACGTGGTATGCACTGAAAATTTGATGGTCCTCCCAAAACAAATAACAAGTTCGCACGACGAAAAAGTTTGTTCGACACCTTTCACGGCACTGAAGCCAGTCAAGCAAAGGCTGCGAAGGCCGGTGTACCCGGTGATGTATTGAGATTCGATGTGGGATTGTACCGAGACGTTAAGAGTTTTCATAGTTTGAACTTTGCGAGACTTGGACATTCTAGGTTTAATTCAGCTTTCCGAGATTACAGCGCCTACAGAGTCCCTGACAGTGTTCGGGATCGGAAATGTAATTTGTTGTTGTGCACCATTTTATACTGAAACTAACTACCGTTTCGGTCAGTCCACTGGCTATTTCGATAGCCTTTCGTATCAAAATTAGTATAGCTTGCATCTGTGCTCGAGTTCACTTGAAAAGCGAAATAAAGTTTTCGACTGAAAACCGCACCCACCCCTCCCTCCACACAGGAATTTTTTGTCGCTGTCGAATGGAGTATCATCCTTCATTATTGTAACTTGTGCGATACTTCAGATTAAGTTAAAATTTCTATGAACCGAGGCGAACAAGTCTCAACAAAAATCCGCTGACTCAGGAAAGGCAAAAACAACAAGCAAGCAGAAAAATAACAAGTGAAATTGACCCAGCTGCTGTTTCACCTGTTTCACTGTATGTCATGTTGTTTATACGTTGGATATCGGATTAGATATCACAGAAAAACACGCAAAAAAAACCAGCGTTCAAAACATCACATGACTGCGGGAACGAAGGTAAATAAATTTACGCTTCGAAGTACAACTTGGCCGTGCTTCAAACACTGAGCTTTCTGGGAACAATAACATACAAGGTGACCTACTTCAACACTGACCCTAAAATGCCATCTTCTATTCTTTGCAGCACCGCACCCAAAACAAACCACGGCCTCGATTGGCCAAAAGCACTGATCCAAGGAATGCATAACAAAGATTTTACTAAAAATACATTTTGGAGTGTTTTTCATGTTAGTTCTATCAGTCAAACATCAATCATCAAAGTTGAAGTTCAAGAGTGCTATCCGGCTCCCTCGGTATTCGAGCGGAACGAGATAACAGTCGTACGAGTTTTGTTTCCATGCAGCCTTGGTTGGGGCATGGAGATTAAGAACAAAAACGTTGTTTTTAAAGCTCTAAACTGAAACAAAAACAGGATTGTCGTTGATGATAATCATAATAATTTCGAGTTGGAGTTCGATTTCAACCACGTTGAAATTCAGGCAAGATTTGTAGCTATTATCCGCTACTATTTTTCAGACAGTCACGAAGGAGGACATGGCGGCCATGAAATGCTATTACGAAAGAACCGCCTCAAGCGACAAACTCGCTGATAAAAAAATGTCGCCAGGTTTGTTTGAAAAGAACGGAAACACAACTCGCGTTATCATCCTTTCCCACGAATCCGGCTTGAAATGGAGAAGTGTAACAAATCATACATTGTAAAACCGGACCTCGTGAACTACTTTATAACAGGGAAACGGGGCAGTGAAATTATTTTCAGTCAGAGCGCATTTTTACGTGGTGAGATAAATACAGTAACTTTACGCATGAGCGACTAATTTACTCAACGCAAGCTTTCGTAATCATTGCACAATGTCAAGTCTCTTTTAAAGGTCTTTTAGCGAAGAGGACGTATTAATTCAGTAAGCCTTTATACGCAAAAGCCTCGAATCAAGTACTTTTGATGTAATTATCGCTCATTAATCATCTTCCTTTCACATTCAGACGTTTTCTTTTGTACTCAAATTCGTTTCGTTAGCGGCGCGACTCGCCGAGCAATATTCAGGATATTCAATCTATATCCATAAAATAACACGACAGCGAGTTAAGGTCGCCGAGAGTTTCATGCTCAGCCAAACAAAAATACCTCCGTGTTTGCGCAAAAACGCCGCGGTCTGTCGTCGTGTTTTCGCAACGAAACGTGACCAAGAAGCCAGTGAACAAGAAGAATTGGATAGCTCCCAAAAATAGTGTCAGTTTTACAATAATCAGCAGGAAAACATGTTTTGTTTACCACAAATCACGGTTAAACCATAAAACAATTGATTTGAGAAAACCTAATGACATTTGACACTGATTTGTCGACTTACGCAGTTTATCACTGCACTCTCCATTTTCGCCGGTTTAATTTTAAATCTGCAAAAATTACGGCATTACACCCGCCAACACGCAACTAAAAGGACAAGAAAATTCATTGAACAAACGAAATATTATTTGCGGAATTCTATTTGGGCAAAAAGTTCATAATTAAACGTGTTTGTGAATCATGCAGGTGTGGCGGGAATTCGAGGGAACGCGGCACGCGGGCGGCTTATGCCAGCACACGCTCGCATTTTCCCGCCATTGGCTCATCGCGGCGCGCGTGATGAGAATAAATCATTTCTGTTTTTCAGTGAATCGAAGTGGGAAAACCACACTATCAATCGATTGAAGTCATCGACAAATATCATATAAAACATAGAGTTTTGCTTAGTTTACGAAATTATCGCTTTCTCTTACTTTTTCGTGGACATAACCAATCAAAAATGGCACTGTGTTGGTCAGTTTTTAACGAACAGGGCCCGGTTGTTCGAAGGGTGAATAACGCTATCCACCAGATAAATCACTATCCAGTGGATAGCGTAGTTTGTTTTGTTAACACTTATCCACTGGATAGTGATTTATCCAGTGGATAGCGTTATCCACCCTTCGAACAACCGGGCCCAGTAATTCAGTGACTGTGAGTAATTCGCACATGTTTTCACGGCGTTTAATCTCGGCAACCTATCTAGCTAACAATTTATACAGCTTCTAGTGTCAAATCGTAAAAACACTTTAGATTAGAGTACAATATAGATCTGCATGAACAAAACGCTTTCAGCGGCTTTCAAAGTCGCCCATTATCTGAGAAGGAACAAAGATTTTAAGTGGCGACACGTTTCAGCTTTTTCAAGACAAGTTTCATTGAAGAAACATTTTTTTGCGGCAACTTGCGGAAACCGCAAGTTTGAGTCAAATGCAAGTTAAATATTACTGAAAATATCACAAACAAATCCACGAGCTACCCACCAATATACGCTACTAAAATGACTGAAACAATTACACTCAACGCCCACAAACCTCTTCAAAAACAAAAAAGATAGTCATTAAGTAAAAGACGCCACAATAAAAGATTATCATAATGGTACTTTCTTTTTTTATTAAGAGTATATAGTACTTATAGTACTTCGTATTCATGAGTAGTTTGAACGGAAAGCATAAAGAAACATGAAATTTCGCCAATCCGCTGTGATTAAATATTTCAGTCAGCGATATTGCCGGCGAGTAAAGCGGGATATTTCGGCAAAATATCAATATCTGGTATTAAATTAATATGCAATGCACGATTCACAAACAAATCAGAGGTGACGGGTGTGGGTTTTGATGATACTGGGTGCAGCGAAAAAAAATTTCAAAATGTGAACGTGCCTGTTCGTAGTGAGTTGATTTCGCGCGCGCGGGTTTATTCAGAGTTGTTGTCTTTGTTAATAATAAAGAACAGTTAATTAACATATAGAAATTCCTTAGACCACACTGAGAACAACAGTTCCTTTTCTTGTAAAAAAAAAACAACGGGGTGGTTCTTTTTATTCAATTTCATTCAAGGCTGAAGATTATCTGCACAAAGAAGGAAAACACGTTCTCCAAACTCGAGTGTTGAACTTCCTTTTGAGTCTAACAGCGTCTCCGTGTTGACTGAGCTAAGGGAAGGCTTACAAAAACATTTCGTATTTTTATTTAAAGAAAAAAAAAAACTTCAACGTTTGCTTTGCCCCACGAAGCACGTGAGATTGACATAGTACCACAGGAAATTTCACCGAATGTGGGCACGTTTTATTAACCCTTCAGTTCACTCCCATAGTCAAACCTTGAGTCAATAAATATGGTTGTAAATTTTAAAGTCTGTGGATGAAACCCTAGTGTGTTTCCATTCAAATTAAAGCTATTGAGCAGTACTTTCAAGCGGTACTTTTTGTTTTTGATAAATTCAATAATTTTTCCTCAGTTTTGAACTTGGCACTCTTGGGAGTGAAAGGCGACGATAGCGTGCTTCCCACATGAAACTCTGCGAACAAATAGGATTAAATTGTGACGCAATTTGACAAGCCATAATGTGATAAAATAATCCTTTAGTAATCTTCGTTCATTCTCAACATTCTGCAGCCAATAAACGCCTGTTTACTTAAAAAAATGCATCGTAAATCTAATGCTTACATCTTTTTTCGTTCTATTTTTATTAACCGCAAGTTGATTTTAAAAGTTGCTTCGTGACTGGGAAATTAAAGCCCCTTAATCCAATTATTAAATTACTGAGGGCTTTGAAAAAATATAACGTTTGATAATTTGCCTCTTACTTTCACCACGCAGATATATTTTTGGCATTTTCAGCAAGTTCGGCTCACAACAATCGAAATGTTTCGTGAGTTAAATACACAATGAAAGAAAGGCGAAAGATTGGCAATGCCTAAGATTTTTTTAAATCAAATAAACTTGACGCAGATGAAAACGTCATTTACTGTATCATCTGGCAAAAGATAACATAAGTTTAAACTTGCTACAAAAAACGTTCAAACTATTTTAAACACACAAATCATATTCAGATCATTGATTAATAAGTTAGGTTAGACACTCACAATAGTTATTAACTAACAAATATATAACAAAAGGGAAATTACGACCAACGCGCACAAAATTAATTGAATTTTGATCGCAAAGATTCAAAACCACAAACATGCCATGAAAATATTTGACGTAGAAAATATTTTTTTCTAACAGCTTCGCAATTAGAGAAGTAGTGAAAATAACGACAATAAACAAACGTAGCCTATAAATATTTCATCTGATGACAAGTATCTGAATTATTCGTTGACCAAATTTACTTTTTTTTTTTTCAATTTGCGTTCGTGATTCGTTCCCTCCCTCAAATGTTCGAGAAACCGCGTGCAAGAAAAAAAAGGACCAACTTCCAATTTTGCGTGCGTCGGTATTTTTTCCTCTCTCTAATGCCGCTACTTGCTCTAGGAAGAATGAAGACTGATTGAACTACTCGGATTTTATACATGAACTCGCGATAAAAAAAAATGCCACAAAGAGAAACGAACGGATACCGACATAATAAATTCGTTACGGTTGTCTGACATCATGTTTCTGTAAGATCGAGCCAAAGGGCGACGGATATAGTTTTAGAAATCAAATTTGACCTAAATTGTTTGATATCGGATGTGTTTCGCGCCATGCATGTTTGCGGGCATGTTTGCTAAACACCCTTTTCAAATGGATGGCGGGGGAAAAAACAACGCCTGCGATCTGGTCTAATACAGGATTTTCGAGATTGAAGTCGGTTGTATTCGGCATAAATGACTTGCGACCTACAAAAAACCGTTATTTTTTAGAAATTATCCGAGTCTCTACACTAAATTATTTACTCCACATTCTGACATTACATTCCCCATGGTACGAATGCTGTTGAACGTTCCTGGAGTGTTTGTCTTATACACGCGGCCAAAAACAAGATGTCGTCGACAGAAGGCGTCATTAGGCCGGTCTGTTCTATTGTAGAGGATTCGTTTTGTAGAGAACCCACGAACGGGTTTGGGCTAATTTACTCTGTTCTCAAAAAATTAGCAAGCTAGAAGTATGAAAATGTGTGTCGCCATATGATCCCTTTTCAACCCTATCATTCCAGCCCAACTTCAAACTTTAAAAAAATCCAAAATTTGGTTTTGTAAAATGAAGAAAAACGAACAGTACCACAAGAAAATACTGCTCAATATAGCTTTCATTTGAATGATCACACAAGGAATTCATCTAACCAGGCTCCCTTCGTTTCAGCATAATATGCAGTACCACAAGAAAATACTGCTCAATAGCTTTCACTTGAATGGTCACAGGTCACACACTAGGGTTTTCATGTACAGACAAAAGACTAGAACCATCTTTGGTACGGCATAATAAGCAGTACCACAAAAAAATACTGCTCAATAGCTTTCATTTGAATGAATGGTCACACTATAGGGTTTCATCCACAAACTTAAAAGTTACCTACCCCATGAAAGTTCTGCTCGATAATTCATTTGTCTGAATGGTCACACACAGGGGGTTTAAAAGTTAGAAGCACCTTGTACAGCATAATAAACAGCTGTACCCCATGAAAGTACTGCTCAGTGGCTTTCATTTGAATGGTCACACACTAGTTAACTTAGGGTTTCATCCAAGTTACCCTAAGAAAGTTCTGCTCAATAATTGATTTGAATGGGAGGGTTAAAAGTTACCCCATGAAAGTTCTGCTTTTATTAATAATTCATTTGAATGGGTGGGTTAAAAAAAAAGTTAGCACATGAAAGTTCTGCTCAATAATTCATTTGAATGGTCACACACTAGGGTTTCATCCACAAACTTGAAAGTTACCTCGTGAAAGTTCTGCTCTATAATCAGTCATTTGAATCGGGTCACACATTAGGGTTTCATCAGAAAAACTTGGAAGTTACCACATGACAGTTCTGACTCAATAATTCATTCGAATGGTCTGTGCACACTAGGGTTTAAAAAGGTAGAACCACCTTGTACAGCACAACAAACAGTACCCCATGAAAGTACTGCTCAATAATTCATTTGAATGGTCACACACTGGGGTTTCATCCATAGCCGGTGACTTAAAAGTCAGAACCATGTTTAACTGGTTCAAGATTTTAGACTCTGTGAATGCGAGATAAATAATTTATAAGAACACGACGGTAACAGTGCAGATATTTCTGCTTTTTCCAAATAACTGAAAAAAAGCTAAGAGGCAGTAAGGTCAGTAACTATACGAATTATTCATATCATGTAAATGAAATCAATACAGTGGAACCCGGATAATACGGACACCAAAGGGACATGAAAAAGTGTCCGTATTATCCGGGTGTCCGTATTAAGCGGGCTGATATAAGAGAAAATATGTGTCGTCGGGACAAACAAAACTGTCCGTAATAAACGGGTGTCCGTATTAACGAGTGTCCGTAAAGCGGGGTTCCACTGTAGAGTCACTGTACATAGAAATTCGCAAGGGCAAATGCATGCCTTACATCATTCCTTTCATAGTTTTCAGTTGATGAACTGAATAATTAAAAGTATCCATAACTCCTCATCAAGGTATATTATACCTTGACCTAAATAGTACAAGATTAGTTAACTGGGTTTCACTTGATTATACAAATTAATCTTTCAAAGGCTGTAATAGCCATTTATGAATAGGGTTTGATGTACACGCTGTCGGCTAAAGGCGAAGTTCCATATTCGTGAGTGAGCTTATTTTCATTTCTTGTTAGCTCAACTAGAATGACGCAGGTTTTGCGTGGTTGCAGGTTTACTAAACAGGAATGTTATCTTTTTTACTTATAGCAGGAGCTCCTGCTTATAGCAATTCACCGCTTCCTCGATTTTCAAGAAGGCCAACCAACAGCCAAACCGGCGACATTGCCGATACGAGGTCAAAATAGCTCGCATCTTAATTCGTTTTATAAACAAACCCGAAAATAGCTCTCCATAAACCATGGACCTCTGTCACATTTTTATGTTTAGAATTTTCCGTCTGTCTCTTAAAGATAGAAATTACATCTGTTGCAAAGATGTTAAAACATGAGCAAAGTTTTATCATAAAGACGACAGAAATGCGGTATTTATGGTTCAAGGGCTTCAGTAGAAAATTTGATCGAAGAGAAGTGTCGTGCGAAAATGCTTACGCAACAGATAGAAAGCGTGCCACATTCGATGTAAAACTTGTTTCCGTCGTTAAGCCCGAACCAGACAAAAACAAACAAGCTCTAGGAAAAGATACACTTTCCTATTACAAAAGGAAATGTTTCAGTGATGTTACGAAGATCCGCCGGCGACACCCTATGTGTAAACAAACACGTCATGCAACGGGAAAATTCGAACTGAAACTAATAGTGTTACAAAATAACATTACACTACATTCCTGGATGGTAAAATCTTTCAAAGCCAATTACATGGTTTCTCTGATTTTATTTTCCTTCTTTCAAGAATCTTGGCCCTTCATAGGTTGGCTTTAAAACCAAAATAAGTTAGTTCAATTCACGATTTTGTCCGCCATTTTGAAAATGTGCAAACATGGCGCAAGTTCAAGACTGAGAATTCAGGGAAATAATTTCCCAAAAGTTGATTTCTGAAATATTCAGTGTGTAAACCTAAGATAACTGTAAAAAGCTTCTACTGAACACAAATTTGAGGGATGTAGCTTTGCTGGGAAGCGAATGTCGATGAGTTTTCGATTTTCCATAAATATAGTCAAAGTCTCGACAAACGTCCGCGGGAAAATTTACAAACGTGTGGAAAAATTGAAAAGGCGACTGCACGACACATCTACAACATATTAGGAATATTTCAAAAATCAACTTTTACAAAAAATTATCGACAACATAATCTTTATATCAACACTTATTTCGTGCCATATTATTCAACCCCCTGTTTAAAATAGCGGATTAAATTCCCGCTGAATAAAAAGCCGTTGTTTGGTGTATGGTTTTCGAGCGTTTATAGTTAAGAACAAAATATAAAAATTCAACGTTTTGGTCTGGAACACATACAAATAGGGTTACTAAAGAAGCATTGTATCTTTTCAACCTCAAGTGTTGAATTTAGTCTGCAACAGAGCAATAACATCACTAATGTTTTGGTCTGTGTTAGAACTAAGACGTGTTTTATAACCTAGAGTGCAAGTATTCCGGAAAGTACCCCCTAGTTTTCATGAATTTTGTTTTATTTTTTCTTGTCGTTTGTTGTAAAATGTCTACTTTTTATCACTGGCGAAATTATAGATTCCCTGACTTCAGGCAGTGACCTTTTAAGAAATCAAATGTTTATTAAAAGCATCTGTAGGCGCCAGGTACAGATTTATCCACTGAAATGTATGTTTTCATTTCGGCTTAACTTATTATAATTTTTATACCTCTTAAATTTTGTAATACGTTTAAACGTGTTACAAAATGCGAACCATATTCTCACCTGTTAAAATGGCCGGAATAGATTACAGCAAACGATATTATTATTGTAACTAAAGAATTTAGAGGACAGAGGTTTCTTGGAAGACGTACGTAAAAGAATTTGATGTGCCGTTACTTGTTCCTTCAGCGCAAGATCACGAGATTGATTCAAGAGATAATATCATTACACAAGCCTAAATAAGGTACTTGTGTGGAGGAAATGCTGTTTGAAATGAATATCATTGTTTTAAAAAAAACTTGAAATCTTGGCTTGAAGTCAGTGATGCAATTTGAAATTTATCGTGAGGTTTCAGGACGACCTCCCACCATCTTTTCCAGACAGTTTCTAAGACATCGCTAGTGCCATGGGTTGTAGGTCAGAGACGCTATTCAGTTGTGGACGAGTCTGCTAGGGATAAATCTGGATAAATGGGTCTTAAAATCGAACGGAGCCTCTAGATAACGAAACATAAACACAGAAGAAACTGTATAAGGCTACGGATGGGAGAAACTGAACATGATTAAAAAGGATTAAGGGAAATAATAACTAGATTTCTGTCTGAACGATAGAAATTCAGCCGCCAATCTGTCAGTTAGAACGCGTGGCCTTTTATAATGATCAGAAATCGAATTATTTTCTCATGTAACGAATATTTCAACATTAAATGAACACTTCATTACCTGAAAGGCATGGATAGTGACCTTTTAACGAAGGGGATTAAGATTCAACAACGCTAAACTATGCAGAAAACGCCAAGGCCATCCCCATAAAATGTTTTGTTTCCCATCGCCCCGGGGCTCTCTCTCGTGAAAGTGGGTCGGTCGGTCGGTAAAAAAAAAAAAAAAGAAAAGAAAAGACGAGAAACGAAATATTGACTAATTAATACATAAATAATTCCAAGCGAGCCTCGATTATATCTTCCCCGTGACCACCATTTTGAAACGAGCCGATATCACTCTGAAAGGTGTTCGAAGACGTCATTACTGGGCTGATTTAGATGTCAGAGTGACTTTAAGATGTAAACAAAGCATTTTAAGCTTGGTAACACCTGAGAAAAGGTCGCAGGCAATAAATTATAATTTTTCTTTTTACTTTTTGAAAAAATTGGGTCGGTCGGGCGATGGGAAACAATTTATGGATGGCCCAAGTTATCTGACATTTATATGTCCAGATATGTATAGCTTGAGGTATAAACTACGATATACAATTACTTCACGAAGTTCACCTTCACCTAGACCTTTTTCGATGGCTTCTCGTCATAGATTTAATAATGACTTCCTTTAAACTCATTTCTCAAACTCATTAATTTTCTCCGTTTACTTCTCAGTTTTGGTTTCGATTGAGAAGACATATCAAACACTCAAGACAGTGTTTCATCTGATTTCCAAACACCTCCAATTTCGTCAAAAATACTCCGCTGCGCGTCGTATTTTCAACTCTCTTCTCGGTGTTTGGAAATGTGATGAAACACAGTCTGTCGTGTTTCATATATTACATAACACTTCTTCTTGTGCAATTTTCGGTTCGGTTTCACCTAGATTTTTCTTGATGGCTTTTCGTCATAGACACACGAGCCGGCACAGAAAAGGACTTCCTATAAAAGTTTTTCCAACTCATATATAATACTTCTTCTCATAATTGGATAAATTTTAATACTCTATAATTGGTTACGTCAGTTGCGCAATTTTCAGGATTTTTCTCGATGGCTTTTCATCGTAGACACGCGAGCCGGTACTAAAAGTTATTTCAACTCGTACATAATACTTATTTTCATAATTGGATCAATTTGAATACTTTACAATTGGTTACGTCAGTTGCGTAACTTCAATACGCCCTGTCTACAAATTAGACCAGATGAATTTCATTATAATCAAGTATTTCAAAAGGCATTCGAAGTAATAAAACACATTATACAGATATTCTGTCTCAGTACATGTATTATATTACCGTAAACGCCAGTGAAAGCAGAGAGGTAAACGGTCCTTTGATGTACGGAGCCCAGAAGACGAAAAGAAATTTTAAGAAAAATAAAGTTATTTTGGTAAAACCGTTAAAGCCACTGTATGCCCTATATGTTCGGTAATGAACTAAACCCTTTCCACTTCTTTGGCAGCTACCGTAAAGTTCCGAAAGTAACGACCCTCGTTACTTTCGGAATTAGAAGCCTTTGGGGCTCGCTACTTTCGGGGGGTCGTTACTTTCGGGGAACAAAAACCGTTAAATAACTGAAGCTGGTGCGAGCTCTTTTTCCGAAATAAAAGACTGAAATTCGTAAAAACAATTGCTGTTGAATGATGAGACGAAATTGTTGTAGCATAAGCGATAGCTCCCCTTCTAGTAAAGTGCCTTATCGTGGTCAAGTTATGACACTATACGAGGATATTACTTGTATATTTGACTAAATATACAAGTGAAAACATGTATATAATGTAACTAAAGGGTCCCTCTCAACCAGTGTGCTTTGCGCGCCGATATTCTTAAGGCGGCCATTTTCGGGTGCCGCGAAAATGGTGGCTTGAAGTTTAAAACTATTTTTTGCAGGATTGTGGCCTTGTTCTGGCCACAAAAAGCAGTTAGACGACCCAAATTAGCACAATTTTGAAAGTATGGCAAACATTAGCCCCACGAGAGACCGAGTTCCACGGATGAAAACAATAACACGCGACCGCAAAGCACACTGGTTGAGAGGGACCCTTTAAGATGTCGCGATACTTTCGGGGGGCTCGCTATTTTCGGGATTTATTAGCAGCCACAAAGTTTTGACGTGACTCCCCCCCCCCCCCCCCCCCCCACCTCGGGGGGTCGGTCTTTACTTTCGGAACTTTACGGTAATCGTTTTCATAAGTCAGCAGAACAGTTTCGAAAGCTTTTTCTGGTCCTGTATCAAGGCTGTATCGAGACGAAAATATCAATTTCTTTTGGCACTTAAATCTGATCTAAGTCCAATTGACAACGTACAGTTTCTTGTAAAATTGTATCAAATATACAATACTAATGGACAATCTCTACTCTTGGACAGGCATCTTTGATATGGATGCCGAGGGAGGACTGGAAAAAAGACAAATTACTACTAGCAGGGCTGGGGTGAGACTTTGGATTCTTGCCTTCAGTCCTCTCCCTCCCATCCCTAGCATTTCACCACAATCATTCTACGACATCAGAAATCAAAATTGGCAATAACGTAGCGAATTTTATTCGCGTAAACATGAGTCTTTTGGTTGTATCTTTGTACAGGATTATACTATAACAGAAACCGATAAATGTCAAATAAAAACTGGTCTGGTTGTAGGGTGTATTTTGCATGCACGGCAAAGTAAGGCAAATTAGGGCGGTTTTCAATTGAGTGTCGAAATTAATGTATTCGTTCGCTACGCAACGGACGGCGGGGTGTGGCTGGAGATGCAAAGGATCGAGGAACCAGTGGACTGGCCCCCGAAGCAAAGGCGGGGACCCGACTGAGGGGTAGGTGCTTGGACGGTTGCTATGGAAACCGACACCACAGCGAGACCCTTTACACCAAGTCACACTGACCGATGCCAGTGGAGAATAAAACAAGAGGGGAAAGGGAAAGGATAGAAGGGACAAGGGAGGGTGGGAGCGACGAAAACTACGCAACGATCGGACTGCATGTGTACGCGACAGCAGCGACAATTGAACCAGGTGAAGTGCCTCCTGGGAAATCCCCGAGCGAGGCTGCGCCGGGCCGAGGCTCGGGCTGCGCTCCAGGCTACGCTCCACTTTCCATTAACTTCCGCCAACAATATTGACGGCCATGTAATCGCTGAATTGATTTGGTTTTGCTTTACTCCGCTCTATGATTTGTTTAAAAAACTCGCGCCACCTACTACTCAACCAATCAGAATCAACACCAAAACCAATCGCGATTTGGTTACACGCGTTTTCTCGCACTTGGCGCTGGTTACGTGTATTTGCTTTGAGTTCTCATTGGTTCATTGCGTTGTTTGCAGTTGTTGTGATTGGCTATTGTAATTGCTTTGGTTTTGGTTTTACAACACTCAATTGAAAACCGCTCTAAAATCTTGACATTAAATTTGCGCGTCATCGTCAAGGTGTCCTTTATACCTCGCAGCAACCGGGGCCATTCAAAAAACGCGTACAAATATTTTGGGTTTATTAAAGTTTCAAACTGTACTCAACTAATTCCAAAATTTACGTCTTGAATATGAGGCAGTTCGTAAAAGCTGTTTCAGTCAGACCACAAGATACCCCTAAAGCACAAATTGTGTCTTGGTTATATTTTATTTCGTCATTTATATACGTGAAGCTACATCCCATATGCCTTACATCGTCGATTTATCTTCTTTTACGGTTTTCTCTGAAAACCCTGCTTGCTTTCTTAGTAAAGCCATGTACTAGTAGCTTTACGTCCATATACCATAGAGGCCTGTATCCAGTAGAGGCTACAAGGTGTGCACACTTTGAGTGTTGCTAAATGACGTACTGTATAACACAACTTGTAGCTTTTAAAACGAACATATTATTTCAGTTTATATCGGCAACGAAGACGTAATAAAGCCTTTGTGCCTTTCATTGCTAATTCCTCCATGGTTACATCACAGAAATCAGGCTTCTGTTTCGCTTGTGTTCTTATGAGTTGCGCTTGCAGTTCTCAGGATAAATTTCGTCCTGTTCCGCGATAAGGAAAAGAACAGCATGACCGCATAATCTCCATTCTGCGATTCACCACGGGTAGATAAGATTCCGGCTTGCCTAGTTACCCCGGATGGCCCAAGAGCTGCCTACAAGCCTTCCTCGTCACCAAGCCTTCCTCGTCACCAAGCCTTCCCGTCACCTCGTGCGAGTCCGGCCATATTGTTCGACTAAAATAAAACATCGTTGTCGGTGAAGATAAAGATATGATTACAAAATGTAACCACGATCATCACGAACCAGGCGATGCCCAAACAAGAGCCATAGTTTGTCACCTTAATTAACAAATGCATCACATATCGGCGATTTCATTTTAGAGGCGAGTCCGGAATTATCCCAGTTCCCGGAAAACCCGAGCTGTTCCCGAACAGTGGCGAAGTGGGCGGCAGAACGAACGATCCTTGGACAGCGGCAGTCGGCGACAGTGGAATGCCCGAGAGCGATGTCGGGAAGGCGGATTGAGTGGGTGATGACATCAGCGTATTCATTCCTGCGTGTATACAGAAGGACTGAGCTCAACATCGAAATTCTTCACACCTTTTTCACATAGTTTTTATAATACTCTTTGGGAGAATTTACGAGATGATCAAGCTCTTCGTTTGTTAGTTCTCAGGCTATATCGTTGCAAATAATCTCCATACAACGCCAACAACCGCGCTAAAATCTGATTCAAGATGACGGGATCGTAAACAAAGACAAGCAACACAATTCCAAGTGATGGTGCAAAGAAGGCCCAGAAAATAATTATGAGGCTTCAATGGGAACTGAACCCGGTACAAATTGAGCTACAGTCGAAGCTCAGTGAGCGGACACTCTCGTAAGCGGACAGCTCTACTTACGGCCGCCTTGCCAAAGCCCCGTTTGAACTCTAGCTCATACACCCTATTCCAAAATAGCTGTCAATTTAAAATTATTTTGTATTTAAATAATTTGCCTCACTAACCTCGTTTTTGAGTTGATAATTCAAAATAATTTTTACTCTAGAACGAAGTTAGTGAGGCAAATTTAAATGCATACAAAATAATTTTAAATTGGCAGCCATTTTGGAATAGGGTCTATAGAAAGTCTGTATTTACACATTCCCGTAAGCGGCTAGCTCAATTTTCGGACACTTTTTCTAGATCTGCTTCCCGAGGGTGTTAGCTTACAGGAGCTTCTACTGTACGAACAATTGCAGTGCACAGTGAATGCATACCATATTCTCGATTAAGCGTAAAGTTGTTTCAAACTCAAGGTACTTACCGGTATCCATTTCATTATCGTGTTCTAACCCATCAAGCTGTGTGCCGGAACTGGGACTACAGAGGCCTGGGGACGAGAGAGGAGTGATGGTAGACGCGAGAGTCAGCGGCCCCATGTCTGCATCTGAAAAAAAAGAGATCAAAATAACAACTCGTGATCACGCCTTCATGCAAAGTAGCAAGCAGTTGTTGATGATAACGTGAAACCAAAACCATGAAAAATCAGAAAGCCAATCACTGCGAACGCCGCCTATAAGTGTAATCAACCAATCAGAATACGAAGGAAAAACGTGTAACCGGCAGTAAGCGCGGGAAAACATGTAACCGTTGGCAAGCGCGGGAAAACATGTGGCGAGCGATGCCATGCGCGGGAAAACATGTAACCGGCGGTAAGCGCGGGAAAACATGTAACCGTTGGCAAGCGCGGAAAAATATGCATCCCGCCGAGCGGTAAGCGCGGGAAATCATGTAACAGGTTGTTAGCGCGGGAAAATGTACGTGATTGCTTAAGCCTGGTTTTCACTAGCGACGCAAGCACAAGCGCAAGCAACATACGCAGAGGCAGTAACGTGTTGATTTGTCGTAAACAAAAGGCACTGATGATCAACGCGTTACTGCGTCTGCGTATGTTGCTTGCGCTTGTGCTTGCGTCGCTAGTGAAAACCAGGCTTTAGGATGTTAACTAAAAAGACTGTAGATTTTCGTTCTGATTTGTTTGAGCATGGTGCAAGAGTCTTTTTATCCAATTATATAAAGTTGTGGTCATATAACGCGCGCTCTGCGGATTGGTCAATTCGAGTTCATTATAACTCGATGAACTACGTCTGCCTACGTCCCAAGTTTGAGCGCGCGCAATTCCATGAACATTTTATAAAGGAAATAGTAAACTTGCCCGCACTTGGGAATTTTTAAGAACACTCCCGCGTGCTTATATAACTCAACAATGCACTCGGGCGCGTTTTTACGTAACTATTCCCTTAATAGAGCTCATCAAACGTCTATGAACGTAAACAGATGAGTACTTTTGAAAGCCATCCCCACCTCTTTCCTACAAAAACTTTTTGAGGTCCAACTTCTTGGTCCAAAAGAACGCGGATTATATTGTTTGACTTTGGTTTAATCGTTTCATTTCACTTACCTTTGAACATTTCTTCATCGTGATCCATCGCAGAAGAGGAATGAAACGCCGGTGGCGTCATCCCTCCTGTCATGTCATCATCGTGATCGTCATCGTGTTCGTGATCCGCGTCATCGTGTTCGTCCTCGGGAGCGTCATCATGCTCGGGAACGTGATCGTGATCGTCTTCTTCTAAGCTAGCCGTGGAATCCTCATCAACAGCAGATGGGATTCCCTGGGCAACAGGATTCCCGGATGCATCTACTGTGGACGAACCGGAGGGCTTACCTACAGACGGAAAAGACGGCAAATTCATCATTGAACAGCTCAATAGACCTTTCTCCAAAATGGCCGCCGCAAATTCATATTAAACTGAGCGGAAAATCAATACCAGCACCTGAAAGACCACCTCTGGTTTGGTAATCGAACGAAGTTTCGTTAGGTTAGGTTCTACCTGAGTCGAGAAAACGGAAATTGAAAACTGGAAAATGTAAACGCGTTTGTATGACCGTGCCGGGGGAAAAACCCCAGTCATACAAACGTCTCTAACTTTTTCAGTTTTCAACTTCCGTTTTCTCGACTCAGCCGGGTAGAACCTAGTCTCCCACGCAGCCGTTATTTGTGTCGTCACGCAACGCTTCTCCCCACTAACGGCTGCTCAAACCTTGACCACATTCCTTTGCAAATTTAAGCCAATCACAGTTGCAGTGCCATTTTCGGAACTCGTTCCCGCCAAAATACACCAATCATAGATTGTGTCTTATCATGACCTTAGTGTCGGAAACGTCAAAACGCACGCTAGTATGCCGCCTTTTGAATTTGACGCACACCAGACATCAAAATAAAACACGGTTTTACTGAAGAAAAATGTATGATATGAAAGAATAATGTCGAAAAAACTTCATTATAATTACAACAGACATCCTAGTTCAAGAATTGGATCGATCTAGCAAGTTTTCGGCAAACGGCAACAGTCACGTTCTTGCCGATAGGTGTCAAAGTTACTGCGGTCAAAACAAAAGGAAAGGAATGTAGTCCAGGTTTGAGCAGCCGTTAGTGGGGAGAAGCGTTGCGTGACGACACAAATAACGGCTGCGTAGGAGACTAGGTAGAACCTAACCTAACGAAACTTTGTGGGCTCATGCCACTTCTTTTTTTTTCGCGACACTTTAATTTCGCGATTTTTAAAAAAGTAAAAATCGCGAAATTAACGTTTCGCGAAATAATTATAAAAGCAATATATAATTATAATAAGAACCTTCCCAGAGTCCTTTGCAACTGGAAATTTTTCAATGTCAAATAACTTTGTCAATTTGAGGCCCAGAAGGGTGAAGCACCACAAGGTAATAGCACTTACCATAAAATAACTCTCATATCAAACTTAGTGTGATGACGTCATTAGTCACGTGACCACGCCCGAAAGTGCGTTTTTGTTTACTGTGAGAACAGGTCTCTATCAATTGAAAAGTAATCAATATTTTCAGCAAGACATTGATATGGGGAATTTTGAAATGGCCATTAATATTCTGGCATTTTAAATTTAAGGGGGCTATACACGAGTGTAAAAATGTGTGGAAAATTTGTTCAGCTATATCTCACGAAATGTAAGGCGCATAGCAACAAAAATCTACATGTGGATAGATATTTATGTGAAGAACACGTTTTTGAACACGTATCTTACGTGACGTCATCAGTCACGTGACCAGATCGCTTTGAATATTTCAAATTGCTTTAAAAGTACATTATGCTCAATAAAACAGCGCCTTATTCCTGTGAGTGTTAGATATTGAAGTAAAGTTTATCAAAAGGGCGATTATTATTTTTCTTTTAAATATCAGGGAAGAGCCGCGCATGAGTAGCGTTTGATCATTTTCCTGTTGGCGCTAAATCGGCCACTTATTAATTTAAAACCAAAAGGAGAAATTTACGAGAGGGTTTAGAGCATCCTCTTTTCAACTCAGTTGTCTGTTTTGCAAAATTAAATTTTCGTCATTTGTTTTAAGGCTGTAACAAGATGTTCCCTGGAGCCTGGTGACTACTATGCATGAAAATGAGGCTGTGTTTTGCCGCCATTTTACCGGGTTGCCGACCCGCGTCCGGTCGCGTCAGCTCAGTGGCGTGTTTTCGCCGGATTTTTTCGCTAGTTCTTGATCTAAAGAAAGTGTTTTGTCGACTCAAGAAATTTTCCTTCGCTTTCTAGCATCTTATTGCTGCTTAAGAGCGAAGAAAGTCCTTCGGGTAGCAGACAAAGTGCAGATTCAAGTAGTCGACTGTTGGCCAAAAGAAAGCTAAGTGTTCTTGAGTTTTATTTTATATTTTGCAGGCGAGCGTATAATAGCTTAGCGACGCTAGCGGTAAGGTTAATTTTCCGTTCAATTCGGTTTATAAGCTTGAGCTTATTTAAATTTTCTGCTACTAGGCAGGTAGAAAGTTTTGCACCTTTGTTTACGTATTTAATCGGTAACTTCACGACTGTTTTGCATTGTTTCAGTTTAGAAACGAAACGTGAAACAAGAAGGAACTTGAGAAAGAACGAGCAGGAATCCCAGTCCGAAATTAAGCTGAGCTCGGTAAGTGAAAATATGGAAAACACGCCTGTTTGGCGTATTTTTACATTGAAAATTGCTGGCTTACCTTCATTCCAAACATTGCTTTGATTATAGTACGAAATCTATAAACGGCTTTCCGACTGCGCTGAAATACTAGTGAATTATTAAGCTTAAGCTTATATGTTTTTCTCTTCACTTTTCGATACGATATTTCGCTTGCCATGTTTCTCGTCCTAGGAAATTAAAATGTACAGAGGGAAATTGAATTTCTTCATTTGAATCTAGGCGATTTTATGTTTCTAATAGTGTCAGTATTGCTTGCGAAGTATAATAATATAAATCGTCACTGCACATTGTGCATCTTTGAATTAAAATTCCCAGTCTTAGTCCCAAAGCTGAGCTCAATAAACAAACAAACGATTTTCACAAGCTTTTCTTTAGGCTAAAATAGTACGAAATCTTCCAGCTTTTACTGAAATACTGGAAAGGTGCCTAGTGAGTTGTTATCTCTTCTCGTTTCGATACGATGTTTTGCTTGCCATATTGTTTCTTGTCCTGGGAAATTAAAATATTAATATATTTGAATGCAGGCCGGCGATTTTATGTTTCTATGCTGTCAAATCTGTGTGCTGAACAACATTTAAATATAATGTTTGCTTGCTATAAATCATTACAAAAAATTGTGGCCCTTCAATTTTTATGAAAAATATTCTGCGGTTTGTTGTTGCCCGCACAGGGCAGCCTCCTATTTCTGTCCTGAGTTTCGATTTCAGGATTTCCGTCTGCCGGTAAGATGTTTGTTAGCAGTACCCAGGCCCCTCCGCGTGAAAAGTCTGATTTGTGACGACTATTGCACGCTTGAATTTGCACGAGAAGAGACGATTGTTGTTTTCGGGATTCTTTTGCGCGCTCGAGGAGACGCTGTTTTGAGACGCTCTGATGCTTGATTGTTGCCGATTTCGGCTGTTTTGAGACGCTGTTGCACACGCTCTTGCACGAAAGGATCTTGCGTGACATTGTTTTATTACCAAGCCGCCCTGTTATGTTTCAAGCAAACATATGAACTGACCCTTGTGAGATCCGAGTCACGTGCTCCTTTTTTCTACAATTTCACGCACGCCTAGCCTGCGTCGCAGACGGACTTGACCGCCGGTAAATTGGTTTACTTCAATCACATCGACAATTAAATATTTGGACACGTTGCATTGTGTTCACAATTGGTTTACTTGAATTTCCTCGAAAATTAAATATTTGGAAGTAGTGTCCTAAATCTGTGACATTGTAACAAATGTGTCTGTCACTACCAGATGTTGGTTTTGCGCTTTGTTAGTATAAGGTTATTTTGAGACGCAAATGCACGAAAGGATCTTGCGTGACATTGTTTTATAAAACCAACGATGATAATGAAATTACAAATGTGGCAGCACTTCACTTCCAATATGGTACCCCTAGTTTTAATAAATTTTATTTAAATTTTGGACAGAAGAGCTGTTGTGTATTAAAATAGACTATATATATATATATATTACAATTCGAGGTTTTAACGCCAATCAAAAGAGTAAAGCATTTGTAAACATTTGTACTTTTCACTTTTTGTCACGCGTCACACAACTTCAGTTTTCTGATCACAAACAATATAAATACAGACGCTATGGTGCAGTGTATAATATTATAAAAAATAATTGGCAATAATTAAGTTTAACT
This sequence comes from Desmophyllum pertusum, assembly GCA_029204205.1. Classification (NCBI taxonomy): domain Eukaryota; kingdom Metazoa; phylum Cnidaria; class Anthozoa; order Scleractinia; family Caryophylliidae; genus Desmophyllum; species Desmophyllum pertusum. Next base: position 1,090,615 of record MU827798.1, on the reverse strand, counting down.
TAAGTTTATTTTGTTATCAACTGAAAATTGTTTTCAGTAAAATGAAAGTAAAAATCTAGCTGTCTATTTAATCAGGTATATTTAGATGAACTGGGATGACAGTAGTCTCCTACGCAGCCATTATTTGTGTCGTCACCCAACTCTTCTCCCCACTAACGGCTGCTCAAATCCGAATCACATTCCTTTCCCGATTTAAGCCAATCACAGTTGCTGTCTTGCAGTGCCATTTTTCGGAACTTGCTCACGCCAATACACCAATAATAGATTATGTCTTATCGTGACCTTAGCGTCGGAAACGTCAAGCGAATGCCAGTATGCCGCCTTTTAAATTTGACGCACACCAGACATCAAAATAAAACATGGTTTAACTGAAGACAAATGAATGATATTAAAAATTAATGTTGAAAAAGATTTTCGGCAAACGGTAACAGTCACGTTTTTGCCGATAGGTGTCAAAGTTGCTGCGGTCAAAACAAAAGGAAAGGAATGTGGTTCAGGCTAGAGCAGCCGTTAGTGGGGAGAAGCGCTGCGTGACGACACAAATAACGGCTGCGTAGGAGACTCAGGATGATAGGAGTACTAAGGAATTTCCCATGCCCAATGTAGTATTTATAATTTGTTTTCTGTTTCATCTTTTTCATAGATGGAGGTCATGGTCTTATAATAAACATATTGATTGTAGTCAGTAGACAGTGGATTTTACAGGTGAGAGTGAAGAGCATAAATTGAAGGGATACCGTATATCTTTTAAACACAGAGCGAGCCTATAAAAGGAAAGGACACGCCCCGTCTGAAGCACTTTGTTGGCTATTTTTATCATTAATGGCATGTGGGGAAAGCTGAAACGTCGCACAACAACGGTCAAGAAAAGTTGGGGTTGGTTTATCCAAACAACTAATTGATTTATGTCAAACACAACAAGCTATAACAATAAATATTGAGCGCAAAACAAATATATCTATTCACTGTTTGGAGGAACTGAATGCAAACAATAAATTCCCTTCACCCATTTCGACATGTACAGTACAGTCCAAATTTTGCGGCTAGCTAAAATTGCTACAAAGCTCAAGCCTGTGACCAAAGAGCCACCTGTTTCCATTTATCTGAGTTTGTCGAGAACTTGAACGAGTCTCGTGAAGATGACTTTGACGGGATTTGCAAAATTATTCAGAATTACAAGCTTTGTGATTGTGCAAACAACTTGGACAATACTGAATAATTGCACATAATTATACCTGGGTGAATTAACCAATCAAATCAGACCATTGTGATTGGCAGGCTGAACTCCACAGCCTCGACTGATAGGCTTGCTCCGTGTTTAAATGCATGCAATTTTATTATCTCATTAACAGTATTGATTAAAATTTGGGTGTATGTTAAACCAAGAACAGTGACCCTGGTCAACACCCCCGGAACACCCAGGAACACCAAACATATAAACAGGTAAAGTCTTCATGAGTGTAGTGGCCCACAACTGCCGGAGCTGGAGCCTTAATCCCAGTTTCTGTAGCATGAAGCAACTAGGAGTATTCCTTAACCCCCTTGGTTGGGATGATAGTCCATCGCAAGTTAGTCCACCCTGGAGCATTTTGTCGCCGGTACTCATTTATACTCCTGGGTGGAGAGAGGCACTGAGAGTAAAGTATCTTTCCCAAGAACACAACACATTGACCCCAGCCAGGGCTCAAACCCAGACCACTCAGTCCTGAGTCCAGCATGCTAACCATTACTCCATTAGGCCACCGCATCTTCCGCCACCAAAAATATACTAAATGCAAATTTCAGACCACTGCCCATGTTCCATTTCCCCTTTTGGACCACTTCAGCCATATAATATCTTATTTATTTTCATTTCCTTTTTTCATATTTTTAATTTTCTTCGTATTTGTAATTTTTGGGTGTTTTCAGAGTGTTCTGGGGTGTTTCGGGAGTCTTTTTGGTTTACATACACCCATAAAATTCACTTTGAAGTCTTCAGAGCTATATTTATCATTTAGGGGAGTGTACTGTAAAGTTATTATATATTATATAAGCTGTACGTGGGCTAAATATCTGTTATTTGTTCAAAAGGTTTTTTTTTGGTGGGCTTCTTTTGGGGGAAATGGGGGAAGGGAGTTGCGTCTCAAACCTTTTTAGGTGTATATAAAAGAATAAAGCATAGTAAATAGATATCTATTTAAAAGTTGAAAATCCCTTTCATTAATTATCCTTGATCTAGAGCATAATAATTAATTATATGTTCTCTTCTGAGGTGGGTTAATACTGGGTACCAGTATACTGGTCTACCACTTAAGCCCTCTCTCCTCCAGCTGACCTGATGGTTAATTACATTCTCTGCTTTGTTTTCTCTTCAGATTTGTACTTCAAAACCATTGTAATATCAGGCGGCACTTGTGATGTCAGGAGAATAAATTAAATTGATATTGGTTTGAAATAATTTATAATCTATATAATATATAAAATTGTTTGTTTTACTAATTCAGAGGGTGACACTTGATTGATGGCGTTGCAGTTAGTCATGACACTAAAAAAAATTGTGGCCAGAAAAAAAAGGACCAAATAAATATTTGAAGAAAGATTTTTGAAATGTGGTGGTTGTCTGCTGAATTTAGATTTCATTGAATCCGATCCAGTGTGATTTTAATATTGAATGTTTAAAATGTTAGCACATGCTGTTAGTGTGTTTTGCCCCTTTAATAAATATACATGTACATGCATGTGTAATTGAGCATGGTATGAAAAGTCAAGCCTTTGTTGGAAAATACATATACTTTTGGTCTGATTCACACCAGTCTGACTCTTATGTCAATTCATGGCCTGTTAAAATTCAGACCATTCCAAATTTATTTTTCAAATCATGTACATTAATTAATTTTGGTTTAAATTTATTTTTGTTTGATATTTATTTCCTTTCGTCTTTATTGTTTTAGAGCATGGTACGTAATGACAGTGCTAGCTAATGACATTAAATTCAAGAGAAAGGAAAACAAAACAATTTGGTAATGTAAAAAATACATATTAGTCACAACATGATAATTTAACAGTGTCGGGTTACTGTTCCTTCTAATACTGCTACCATATTTTCAGAGTTTAACATTTGAGTGACTTTCACTGGTGTTCTTTAGTATATTTTTTGTTCCAGGAATTTTTGACATCACCATAATTCATATTCACTGATACTGAATAATATTAGGCACATGTAAGTTTCCGAGTAGCTTCATGTGAACCATTGGTTCATTGATATAAACTGTACACGTAAGCTCTCATTTACCTTCATATGAGGCTTTTGAATCCACTATTCTGAGCTATTTACATATTGCTCTGACTATGAATTTTACAAATTGCATTACTGGGGATTTTGATATACACAATCAGTGCTCGAAATTAAAAAAAAATCCAAGTTGTCCTTATGCCAAATGCCGGACAACCAAACCCCTGACTTTGGTTGCCCTGATGACTGCTTGGTTGTCCTTAAAATATTATTTGACCGATTGCCTAATAAAAGTTTTGACTCAATTTTCACAATTCTCTGAAGTGCATTAATTCAAATAATAAATTCACAATGTTTCACACAAAGTTAGTATATATGTAACTACGTGTGTTTACTTTATTCAGTGTCAAGGTTCAATGCTCATAACATGTCTGAGTCCAGGGTTCAAAATTACTAGTCGCCAAATGCAATTTTTTAGTTGCCAGATTGTAAAATCAAAATAGAAGCTAGTTTAATTTAAAAGTGTTTAAAATCATTATGGTTGCGAAAATAAAAACAAAACAAGCTTTAAAACAAACAAATTACATATTAAGACTTTACAGCCACTAACTCTGTAGCTCACGTGAGCCAAACACGATCGCAAGTAACCAGAGACACAACCCATCAGCATACATGATGTACTCAATATTTTCACTTGCAATGCATTATGGGGCGATTTCAACCCAGAAACTGTGAATGCCACTTGCGTGAGCTACTTGCGTGTATAAACTTCGATTCAGTTGATTTTAAAAATCTTGGTTGCTTCCATTTATTACCTGAAGATTACCCCTATATTTAGAGCTATTTTCCTGTGTGAAATTAATAACTTCTTTTCGTTATTCTGTTGGACATCACAGAAACGTAAGTAAGCTTACTTCGATCGATTTATACGTGGGTTGTCCGGTGGTTTTTTCTCTGACGACCGGGCCTTTAGTTTTACTGAAAAGTGGTTGCCCGAAACACTTTTTAGTCGTCTCGGACGACCGGACGACCGCTAATTTCGAGCACTGCACAATTTAAACTCAGGGTTGTTGTCTGAGGGTGCATTTGTTGGTTTGTGCTATACAAAGAACACTGTCAATTGGTGTTGTATCTATGATAATACATATATCTTATTATTAACCAAGCGCGAGAGCCATACTGGGAGAATCTTGACAGTACAGATCGAGTGCAACGAGGTCCATACAGAAAAGACTGAGGGCCGACTGAGGGCCGATATTTTACTAACAAATTTGCATGATTTTCGCAATTTCTAAACCCCACTAAAACTAAAATTAAGGGCAGTAGGTGGTATCATATTTACCATTTTTCCATTATGACAATTAAATTATATATTGCTTTTATTCCGGTTCCACTTGTAATAATAATAATAATAATAATAATATCTTTATTAATAAAATTCCATATAATACTGACTACGACCAGTCCCTCGTTTTTCTCAGGGATAGTCGAGTGGGAGAGCGCGCGTAAAAATCACCTCCCACAAGGAGACGCGACGCTTCGCCGGTGGGAGGTGATTCTTGCGTGTGCTCTCCCACTCGACTATCCCTCAGAAAAAATGGGGGACTGCTCGTAGTGTGTATGTAATAAGGTATGCTTGGTTGAAATACGAGAAAGTAATAGCGACCTGTAGATCGGAGAACGAGTGCGAGATTGAGTACGAGTACGACTTTTAAAACCTACCTGCGAAGGGTTTACATCAACACATCTAACACCAATCTTTCCTAGAGCCTCCTTCTCTGCTGTTCAGCAACGGGAGGAGCGAGGACTCTTGGAACGTGACTGATTTGAAATTCGAAACTCGTACTCGTAGTCAATCTCGTTCTCGTACTCCGATCCAAAGGTCGCTAATGAGACAAGCTCCCACGAGTCTCCTATAGCTAACTTACCTTGCTTACTTGTGGTTTTGGTAATTCAAACTTGACCCACTGGTACTTAGCACATTTTCGCGCTCCGGGTAAACTCTGAATCAAGTACTGAATGGTTGGATGAGAGAAACCGAAAAACTCTGGACCCGAGCCTGTGTTGGATGCATCCCTACCCCTGTCAGGAAAGTAAATGTCGCGAGTCAACAACAACAACAACAACAACAACAGAAAAAAGCTACTAAGTATTCATTGAGGTATAAAAACACATTAAAAATAGACGTCAATTTGTTTAAAAGGGTACCAGCGAACTGTAAGGGCAACCTGACAAACAGGGCGCGACAAAAATAGCCTGCGTACGCAGGCTACGACAGAAACGCTGTCCGATAGCCCGGGGCTAGTGTTCCGACTTGTCGGGCTAGTGTCTTTCTATCACAGGTTGCCCGACGGGCAAGCAACGTTCGCTTCTTGTCCGGCCCAACAAATTTTCGCACTGCGTTTTTCGCACTCGAAAGTAATCGCTGAATTGCTTTGGTTTTGCTGTACTACGCGCTATGATTGGCTTAAAAAACTCGCGCCACCCTCTCAACCAATCAGATGCAAAACCAAAACCAATCTCGACTTGGTCACACGTGTTTTCCCGCGCTTTGCGCCGGTCACGTGCATTTGCTCTGAGTTCTCATTGGTTCATTATGTTGTTTTCGTTTGTTGTGATTGGTCACTGTAACTACTTGGGTTTTGGTTTCAAAAAACCTCTCTAAGCATGATACATGTATCTACCTGGCCTTGTTAACCGCCTTGAGGACCACACAGTGACATGCAGTGGCAGATGAGGCGACGATCGGGTGTTCTGGGTCATCTTCCGGGCACATCTCAAACTAGAATCACAAAAATGGATCACAGTCAAGAAAAAGTATCGAAAGCACATCCATCTTTCCGCTGGCGCTCCACTAATAAACATTCGTCTCTGATGTAGTTATAGATCTCTGCATGCATGTGTTGCACTAATTTTGGAGCAGTGTGGTAGCCTTATGGTTTGCGCGTTGGACTCCGAATCGAGATGTTTGAGTGTTGTGGTCTTGGGCAAGAGACTTCACTCTCACAGTGCCTCTCTCCACCCAGGAGTATAAATGGGTACCAACGAATTGTTGGGATAATTAGGCAAAAATGCTGGGGGTAACCTAATGTAATTCCGTAATAGCGATACAGTCAACTCTCTCTTAATGGACACCTCTATAAGACGTACACCTTTGTAAGACGGACACCTGGCGTTGATCCCTACGCGCCGTTTTTCAGTCATGTTACTGTATCTAAACTCTCTATAAGCCAGACACCTCTCTAAGACGGACAGTTGGTGCCGGTCCCGATGGTGTAATAGTAGGAGTCATTTTCAGTCAAACCTCTATAGCTTTCACCAGGGGGCTGGTTTTTGTCCGTAATAGCGGGTGTCCGTAATAACGGGGTGTCCACTAGGCGAGAATTGACTGTCTATGTAGAAAATGAATGTGCACGTACCTGAGGTCCAAACCCTCCGTCTAGAATCTTACAGGTGTAAATACATTTCATCTCGGGATTCCTCATACTGGGATAAGTTCTGGAGCTGCAGTATCCCACTGGCCAAATGTAACGCTCAGAATGAAAACCGGGCCGGTCATGAACAATCTGTACAACAACAAAAAAGTTGTCACAATTTATTAATGAGAAATGTCATGAGAACGAAACAAGAAATCCCTGTTTCACTCCAAGATAACTCACCTCACCAAGACTGTGAACTGTAAGACCTCCCAGGACGATAGGAAAGATGGGTTTGCCTAGATAAGAGCAAAAAGAGGCATTTTAAACAATAACTTTTAATTTATTTTCTGGTTCAAGAAATTAAACCTAGTACAGTGGAACCGACTACTTTAGGACACCTCCATTAAGGGGACACAAACTTTTTTCCCGGCAAAATTAACGCTCGTATAATATTTGTAATCTATTACCTCTATTAAGGGGACAATTGCCCCAAAGGTGTTAGCCTGTTCACGAAAGAAAATGAACGTCTGTGAACAGGCTACAAAGATGTCCCCTTAATGTAGCTTTCACGGTATTACGGATCACGGTTTCTTCTAGACTGTTCAGTTGGGTGAAGCCTATTCCAGGCTCTCATATTGTGGGGAAAACGCAAAAAGGCGGGCAAGCAATGGGAAAGCGAGAGATTCCCCGTACATTTCCTTTTGCGTTTGCTTTCTTTCGCTCGTCCCCAGTAAGTTGGGCGGGGAAGAAACGTAAAATATTAAATAAAATAGTTGTAAGGCATGTTGTGGTGAGCCTTAGGTAATCTTTCCTGTAGCGTAATGGCAGCCAATTCGAACTACAGTGGAACCTCTAATTTGGGACGCCTCCATTAAGGGGAAACCTCGTTTACGGTGACACAAACTTTTGTCCCGGCAAAATTAACACTCATATAATCTTTGAAATCTAAAACCTCTATTAAAGGGACACCTCTATCAAGGGGACACTTCTCCTTGTCCTGAGGGTGTTCCTCTAATGGAGGTTTCACTGTACGTATGCTGACTTTATTGACGTAGTGTGTGCCTGTGAGAATGAATCTTCCTCGTGAAGTGTATCCCATAGTAAGGAAATCTCGGCTCCCAAATTACCAGTCTTTCCGCCAGATTTCATGTAACAATGATATTTTTAAGTTTTCTTTTTATCCGAGAACTATTGTGACATGGAACAATCTCCCGTTTGATGTTTTACCCACTAGTACTGATGCATTCAAAGCTACCGCATTGTCTGCTATCAGATCTTTTGTATGATTTCGTTTAATTTAGTTTTATATTTATGTACATATATAATTTTTAGCATAGTATATATCTCCTAGTATAGCTGTAGCTGATTTAGGAGTATCTGGTTAAAGATTAAAGAGACGTCATGGCCTAATGGCTAACACATTGGACTCTGGATCGAACATTCCGGGTTTGAGCCCTGGCTGGGGTCAGTGTGTTGTGTTCTTCGGTAAGACACTTTACTTTCACAGTGGGTCTCTCCACCCAGGAGTATAAATGGATACCGGCGACAAAATACTGGCAGTAACCTGCGATGAACTAGAATCCCAACCAGGGGAGTAGCAATACTCCTAGTCGCTTCATGCTACAGAAACCGGGATAAGCTCCGACAGTTGTGGGCCACTAGGCTTGTGAAGACTTTACCTTTTTTACAGTGTGTGCGTCTGAGTGATGTTGTGAGGGATTGAGATTGGAAGGAAGGGTGGCTTAGTAGAGGCAAGGTGACACAAGTGGATGGGTCTAAGTAATTACATTGTACAGCAAGGAGGGCTAAGGCCAATGATATTATCATTTAATTTTGTTACCTTTAGCATCCACTGTGATGGGTTGCACCTTCCTCTTGATGGCAGTACCTGGCTTCTTTCTCTTGGGTTTCGCTGAAGGGGTTCCTTGATTAGCTGCAGCGGCAGCAGCTGCAGTGACAGTAAACACACATGTTACAAATAATATGTTTCCACCACTAACAGGGTTCCGGATAAGTTTTAAAGGGAAGAAGTCGGGTCAATAAATGTGGGCCTCATCAAAATCATTTGAAGTTTTCTAATTTGTCAGGTTTTTGACCTGAGACGCCTCTGTTATCATAATCTAGTACACATGGGGTCACTGAAATAGCCCCACATATGTTTCTTAGCTGTCCTCTGTGCACAAACAACATGTTATTATTTACCACATTCTGCATACACATGAAATTCTGAAATTCCAAAAATTGTGCAGAGTACACCCCCCAGGGACAACACTCACCTTTAGGTGTTACCGCCGCTGCAGCAGCAACATCAACGGGTGCAGAGTCGTCGACAGGTTGTACTTTTGATTTCTTGGGTTTTGTAGACTTCTTCTTTCTTGCTTAGCTGGTTTCTCTTTCTCTTTTACCCCTTCTTTAGCTGCTAATAATAAAACAATCATTATTCTTAAATAATTATAAGCTAGGGCAGGGAGTCTGAACTTCCCACTTCCCGTACCTTGTACCCGCAGTTCCCGCCCCTTCCCTTGTTGTTCTTGTTGTGCTGTTTTCTAATAAGCAAAATATTACACGATGTTACCAATTTTTTTCCTATTTCTCTGCCCTCTCTTCTCCTGCTTCCCATAAACTTCCTGCTTCCTTTACTCCTGGAATCCCGCCCCCTGTCCCCTAGCAAGCAAAGTGAACCGGCAAGAAAGTGTGCCGGCTCGCTTCACTCTTCGCTCCCCAGCTTGTGTGTGATTCTCATTGCTTTCGTCACTTGCGTATATGTGAGCCTACTCGCAGGCTAATCATCCTCCCACCACTTCCTTTCTATCCTGAACATCCAGTTTTCTGGATTCTTTTTTGTATAATTTCCCTAGTCAGCCTCCCCAAGCTAAGTCCATGCAATAATACATCAATACAAACCCGGAGTGTCTGTAGCAGCCTTCTGAGCTTTTGCTGCTGCTGATGTCGAAGACTTGGGTTCCTTTTCTGCCTTGGGTTTTGCCGCTGTTCTCTTAGCCTTGACCTTTGGTACTTTGGGCTTGTCCATTGCAAACGGGGGAAGCATGACAGGAGGCAAAATGTCTGGGGGAAGGGTGCGTAAGGTGGTGCCTGGAAAACCCCTGCCTCGGCAGCTGCTTGATACTGGAATAATCTCTTGAGTATGAACCTTGAGATAATAACAGAAAAGATTATAAGAAAGGTACTAAATAGCCGACCCTTATATGATGGTTTTACAGATAAAATAAAATATATTGCTAAATAAATACACTGTATAATTACTTATTAAAATATAAACTGAAAACTTTGCGCGCTCTGATTGGTTAAAAACCATGTTTTATCAGAGTATAAAACATAGAAAAGCGTGTTTTATCGTTTCGCGTGCGTAAATCTATATTTTAAAGCACATAAAGAAGCCAAAACCATGTATTATGCTGTCATAAAACACGACGGGAATTTGAGAACACTTGAGAAATTTAGAAAACACTCGCCTGCGGCTCGTGTTTTCTAAATTTCTCTCGTGTTCTCAAATTCCCGTTGTGTTTTATGACAGTATAATACATGGTTTTGGCTTCTTTATTTGTTAAATAAAATGTTGACATAAAGTAACACAAAACTGAAGTTTTTACTTTCTCTCAATTTTTGCTCTCTGAAGTTTTGCCTCAGTTCGCACTACTTCGTCATTCAATGCTCCATTTTCCTGCAAAACACAGCAAAGAAAATGTGAAAAACAACGTACATGTAACACCAGGTTAGGTAGCGTACAAACTAAAAAGCACTGAATAGATATCACTAGACAATAATGTAAGTATGTACATTAATAAAATAAATATTTAATACATACAAACACCAATTGTTTGACCATTCTTTTTATTCCAAGGAATTTCCTTTTGTAGTCAATTGGATGTTTTGAAGCAGTGGTTCTAACAGACTGAAAATTAATAATAATAATAATTATTATTAGACATCTTTTTTTAAATAAAGTAGTCAGGTCACACAAATCAATGTTACCAAAACATAAGTATTTATTATTATTTGATTTAATCTCCACTGTAAAGTTTGAGTTGCTGCTTTCCACCTAATGTCTAGACCTCAAAACGTAAAAAAATATAATTATTTATTTTAATAATTTTTCATAATTATTATTAATGAATGTCCACAGAGGAGGATCCAGGATATTTTGATAGGGGGGATCCCAGGATTTTCCTGAAAATGTGAAGTAGATTGAAGGAAAATGTTTGGAAGTAGACGGAAGTAGTAAAGGCACGAAGGGGGGTGTTTGGGGGCCTCCCACAGAAATGAGATTTTAGGCTATGAAAAGTGCATTTTGAGGGATTCTGGAGATGGTTTTGCTATGGATAATAGAGAAAGCAAAAAACCCCTAAGGTCTGATAGGGGGTCCGGACACCCCCCCCCCCCCCCCAACCCTCCCCCTGTATCCGTCACTGGTTCACTCCCTCTAAGGTACCAAATTTGTAATAAATGCCCAGGTGTTTTTTGTGAATACACTGTACAGTACCTGATCATCTCCCTCTGTTGTCTCATTATCCATAGAGTCATCATCATCATCATCATCGTCAACATCAACTTCCTGCATGAACAAGAAAAAATGTCATATAAATTTATAAACAAAAATTTTAATAATAATGATTAATATACATTTGAAGCCCTCTGAGCAGACACTCTCATTAAAGCGGACAGGTCTACTTACGGCCGCCATGACAAAACCCTGAACATTTGAACTCTCATACAAACTCTGTAGTAGACATACAGTAGAACCCCGCTAACTCAAACTCGGTTAACTCCCCGCTATCTCAAACTCAAACCCATTCCCCTTGCCTTTGTTTTTCAGTCGTTTACTATCGGCTAACTCGAGCCCCCGCTATCTCTAACTATTTTTTGTTTCCCTTGGGAGTTCAAGTTAGCGGGGGTTCTACTGTAATTTACAAATTCCTGTAAGCAGCCAGCTCCAGTTTAGGCAACACTTTGATGTAGAAAATTCAAAAGTAACACGAGATCTCAAGAGAAGTGAAGTGTGCTGCAAATTGTGATTTCACAGTGTACATAAATTTGCCATGATGACATTACATGTATTACATGTATATAATCATTGATTCATGAGTTCATGAATTTACCCAGAATGTGATTAACTGATCACATACATGTACTGACTATTACAGTATGTGATCTGAGTTACATTAACCACATTCTGGGTAAATCCATGAACTCATGAACTCATGAATCAATGATATGTACATGTATGTCATGGGGGGGGGGGGGGGGGGTACTCCCTTATGTGGCCTATACGGGGACATGCCGCTGGACAGGGTATGGTTTTTGGCCTCTGACTGCCCTGAACAGGGTATATAATTTCATGCGAGTCTGTCCTAAACAGGGTCTGAACCTGTCCTAAACAGGGTAGGATTGCACGATTGTTGTCATAAAAATATGGTTTAGACAGTATTTAGACAGGGCTTATGGTAGGATGCGCGGATGCGGACCCACATAATTTGGCTTCCTCCACATAATCCGCATAATCCGGCAATTCCCTCATTATCCCGCATAATTTGGAGAAATGTGTAGAAAATCATAAAACAGGTATCTATTTTCGCTATTTCTTACCCAATTTATCCGAAGTTAACAGTAGATTTCCTTCCCAAATCGTCGAACATTGAGCAATCGGACGATATTCACAACGGGAATGACAAGGCGTTCTATGTTGAAAACCGTGGGGGCCTGTTGTCTAAATTTCGATAGAACGTGCCTCATTATTGGTGGAAAATCTAGAGATATGTTTCCTAAGTGGCGAATCACAATTTGGAATAGAAAAAATATCTCTGTTTTTTCGTTTTCCGCGCGAAATCATGTCTTTTTTTTTTCTTCCCCGCATAATTCGCGATTTTTCCCGCATAATTCGCCAAAAAAATCCCGCATAATTTTGATTTTTTTTTTTTTTTTTTTTTTTTTTTTTTTTTTTTTTCCCCCCTGCATCCTACCATGAGCCCTGTTTAGAGATTGGAGATGTTTGCCGCGTATAAGTCACACGTGACTCGCTAAATTGCAACCTAAACAGGGTCCTAAAATAGAGGATGTTGTCCTACACAGGGTAGGTATTTTAGGTATTTTTATTTATTTTTTGCCCTAAACAGGGTCAGGTTTCCAAACCCTCAGCGGCACCCCTATACCCAAACATGGGTCAAGTACCCCCCCGGATGTATGTCATCATGGCAGCCCATTTTCATGCTTGTCTGCGGGGTCAAGACAGAAATGAAGACATCTGAAAACAACTCCCAAGTGTTAGTCATGCCTTAACATGGTTGGGCCCATGGATAAATTAGAAAGACTTAATATTAATTTGCATAAATAAGTCAGCAAGCATCAAGTACTCACCATCAAGGCAAACCATCCAAAGTGATTATCAATTCTTTTGAATCTGGAGCCCTCACGAAATGTCTACAACAAAAAATATTATTGACAGAGTTAAAGAGCAAACTAAGAAATACAGCCACCTCGTTATTACGGCCACTTTATTTTTGCCCAAACAAAAGCTCAGTCAGTCATTTTCTTATTTAAAAAACCCCTTTAATACGGCCACCCCGTTATTACGGCCAGTTTTCTTTGGCCCGTAGGTGTCCATATTAACGGGGTTCCACTACACTGTATACTCATTGTTACATGCAAAGTAATAAAATTGAAAACAACTTACCTCACGATATAAAATTGATTCCAAGCTATAGAAAGCCTTTGACCTGCAATCAAACATCACATTACGATTTAATTTACCTTAAGTTGAGTAAAGAGAACATTAAATAAATTTGTATTTAATGGTTTGATAGAGGGAAGCTTCGTTGATGGCCTACAGTACATGTTCCTGTAATGTATGTATGTACATCAGTTACATGCAGTTACATGTATGTTGTGAGTTCTAAGAGCTAAGGTACGGGTCGCACTACAGCCAATTTTGTTTACATAAAAAATTTTGTCATTTTTGGCGAGGAAAGTGCCAAATTTTGGTGGTGGTCGCACTCAAACCAAGATGTGTTTTCCAAAACTCTCCTGATTGATGTAAATGTAAACTTAAATGGCTTGGGACCAGGTTTCGTACTTCGCTTTCTTGGTTTTCGTCGTTTTCTTGCTGCTGGCTTCAATTGCAATCGAAGGAGATTGTTTTGAACTTGAGACGAATTGTTCTCCAAATTGCCGCTGGTAAATTTGGTTTCGATCAGACCCAGTGTAGTCATAGACATTCGCGGCGTAATATCGATGTTCATGTTCTTCGTTTTCCGGTCGAAATAATCATTAAAAGAGTCAGATGAACCAGGTAAAAAATTATTTTGTCCCGTAATTGCACGCGCTAAACTAGCGAATCTTAATTATCAAAACATAGCATCTTGCGTGAATGACAGTTTAATGGCTAAAACGGGCTAAAATAACAAAATTGTGTGATTTTCAAAAATTTGGTCGCCTCCAGGGCAACACTTCGGCTTCTTTGAAGATTGGCGAAAATTTGGCAATTCGCAAAAAAATTAGCAAAAAATTGAAACTGGGGGTCGCACTGTATTTTACGATTTTTACGTTACATGTTGACAGATTTGACACCTGAATAAACAAAATTGGTCAAAATTGGCTGTAGTGCGACCCGTACCTAATCACCTGATTGAATGTAGTTTGCAGCCCAAGTTAATGTACAACAATTTGTAGTAAGAGTAGAATGATGTACATTGTAGGTGTAGAACTTACCTTGGTGGAACAAGGCCAGTTTCAACAATTCCATCAGCAATATCTTTAACATGTAACTTCCCTCCATTTTGAAGCAAAATGTGCTGGAATTGAACACAGAGTCAAGTTATTAATAATTTATTTTGTCTAAAGTGTGAAATCCTCCCATTTTTTACTTCTCACTCAACAATCCACGAGGGAAAGAGATCAATAGTTAAATTTGTAAGGTTTAAATGATCCATTCGGGAACTTTTTAAAAATAAATTACTATTAATAGTTACCACTGCGTCGTGATACAATGTGAATTGTATTAAACACATACTAGTACATTGTACATAATTTTGCATATTCCTCACCTCAGATGCTTCCAAGAGGGCTTTATCCATTAATTCTGCTTTGGTGGATTCTGTAGCCTCAACACTGAGGGAAAAATGTGACTGATCAATGAATATCCTCTTATTTTGTCTTAACTGATAGATCTGTTTGGGAAATTAACAGTTGCAGTGCATTTGCAAATTTTGGCACATTTATACACTTAGAAGCTAACTGGCCATTAGCTTTATAAAAAAAATAGGCCCGCGAGGCGTGCTCATGGCTACTGCATTTTTTACTCAGAGAATGCGCATACATGTAGCCCATGAGCCGATTAAACGAAATGGGTTAGGGACTCTCACGATTTCAATCAGTAAGTTATATTTTTCTCTACCCAGCAGTCATGAATCCACATCATCCCTTTATAACATGTATACTAGACATACTAGATATAAACATTTCCACGCCAATGGCTTTCGTTAACTCTCACCAGACCTCTCAATTGATAATATAGGTCAAGACTTCGTTCTCCGAGTTGTCGCCGTTGAGGATAGTGCAGCAACTTTGTTGGTTTTGTTATTTTTTTCTTTGGTGTATTGCATTTGATAACCCTAGCCCTAAGGCAACATCTCTTGCTTTGGCTAACCACACTAAAATAATCAGGCCCGTAGGGCGAGGGATGCGACAGGTGCGTCCGTGGACCGATGGCTGAAAATAAAGTGAATGAAAAGCTCTAATTCGCTAACTGGTGTAGTCTGGAAATGAAGCCTGAATCAACGAAGATAACATCGAAGGTCCGCCATTTGTAGATTTGCTGGGTGACATATTAAATTTTGGACCAGATCTTGAGATTCTATAAGCTGAATTTAACGTTAACGATAAATTCGACCTAAAACCCTCATACGGAATTTTAATCCCCAGGCTCTATCAAAATGAGAGAAGACTGGGTACCCCAATAATGAACTGCAAAAGGGCTCAGCATGTGTGTCAATATTGGATAAAATGGACCGAACAGAGCCAGAGGTCACAGAAGAGCGAAATAGAAAGGCCGCAGCAAAATCCTGTCAATCGATAGATACATTTGTCCGTAAATTGTAAATTACATGTCACATAAAGTTTCTTGCAATTGTTTGTCATTAATCCATTTTGAATTTAAAAAGTGCAAGAAATTTTTATGTTTATACGTTTGCTTTTTGCTGCCTGGTTTCATATCAAAACGCACGAAATGCGAAATACAGTCGAACCTCTCCACAACGGCCACCTTGGGGACAGAGGTAAGTGGCCGTTGTAGAGAGGTGGCCGTTATGGGGAGGTAGGGGTGTAATATGACACCATTCGTTTTTTTGGGGGGACAACATTTTTATTTAAAAATGCTTATTATAGCATATGAATACGTAACACAATCAAAATGTATCAATAAAACAGAAACCAAAATGATGTTCAGAACAGGAATGTTAACAAAACAAAGCTAGTAAGGTACAGTGAGTACATCAGTTTGTACATCGTTTACTTTCTCTTTCGTGAAATTAAGTTGTCAAGGGTTGTTTGCTTGAGTGAGTGGCTGCGAGGTTCTATTTTAATGTGACTTACTGTGCCACAAGGCATTTTTTTTTTCAATTTCGCAATGCAATTTAAACACAGAGCCTTATCAGCTGTACTCGATTTACGACTGAAATAAAAATACAGTACTGTAAAAGCGTAAAAAAAATGGAAAATAGAAAAAAATGGGGGCCTTGTACTTTCTAGTATTGTGTGATTCTTCCATCAGTGGCTAAACACGTGCCGCAATATAAGATACTGTATTGCCCGACGATGCGTGGTACAGATGAAGTTGCGTGACCTTTTATTACTGTACGCCAAAAAAGATAGGGTTTTAATGGCCGTTGCCGTTGTGGAGAGGTGGCCGTTGTAGAGAGGTACGTTAAAACAAGAGTGAATGTATGGACTGTCCGCCGGGACAAAAGAAAGTGGCCGTTGTGGAGATGTGGCCGTTGTGGAGAGGTGGCCGTTAGTAGAGGTTCGACTGTATCAAAAATTTCCCGGCGGTACCCCCCTACAAACTCGGGAGGCACTCGAAAGTTAGTACGCGCAAGGAAAAGGAGACATCTGCACGCAGGCTATCCCCTCACCTTTCGCACTTATTACGGACAGTTTTGTTTGTCCCGACGAAAAGCTCATATATTTTATCTTACATTACAACGGTCACTTTTCCGCTCTCATACAAAGTTAACCTCGCTTATCTGTGCACTGTATATTGTCATGACATGTTTGACAACTGTCTTGCTCACTGTGCTGCGTGGCAGGCGTAACACAAAAGTTTCACTTCCTTGGTCTTTTACTGCAGTCATTAGACGTTGCTTAATACGGACAATTGTTCGTGTCCGTCTTATCCGGGTTCCACTGTACATACGAGGCGTTTCAATCACAGTCAAAACAAAGGGATTTGACTTCACGAAACTGAAAAAAAAACCTGCCAAAAAAAACCTGCAAACTGTCAAAGCTATTTGCCTTTATCTCTGTAATTGTGTAATAACCCGACCAATTACACGCCGCGAAATTATTGACATATTATAAATAGACGACGAATTATTACACAAGAATCCATCAAAGAACAGTTCTCATCTTGACTCTGCTCATATCCTAGCTAGCTGAACTGGGTAATTACAGTACACTGCACGATTCACGTTTAACGTAACAAATTTATTAGGTCACTTTTAGCAACACTCTGCTCTCGTAAACTAGCTCGCCGACTTGTCAGTTGCGGACAACAAACTCTGTTCAGTTTATTTATGAATACAATCACCCACTGTTTTCTTAAACAACGGAAACTGTGCTCAAATGAGATGATCTTATCTTTCGTCTACAAACCAAGCAGATATAAAGTTCGTCTTTAATTTTAGAAGATATTTTCATATTAAAATCATTCCTCGTTTCGAAAAAAATTTAACACACTTAACAATAGTAGATCTAAAATCCATTTTCTAATATCATTTTGTCACGATGTCCAACGTCAGACTCCCGAAAGCGCGGTGAATTAATTTTCTGCAATCCAGCACGCGGCTTTGATCTTTGTCACAACAGCATTCGCAGCATTCATGCTGACATAACAAAATTCTCAAATCACTCATCACTCATACTCTTCTGATTGTCGTCATACTGTAATATCTTTGTTTACACAGCAGCATTCGCGCTGACATAACAGAATCTAAAAATAATTATATAATTCACTGTGTAAAACTCGCGCCGTGATTGGTTTAGAACTGTTATCTATTAGAGTACAGACGCACGAATGACGTCACGAAGCGGGAAAACGTGCGGGCGCCCTGCCTGCTCCAACAAATCCTTCGCTCAAAACAGAGAAATATTTTCGTCAAACTGGAAATATTCCGTAGGAAATTCAATGTTGTTCAATTGATACGAATTTTAAATCGGCTGTTCAAGCTTGGCTAGAACTTGGAGGAAAATATGATGGTCCTTTAGCTCATAATTTGTGAACAGAATCCGATAAATGTAGCGGGATTAAGCTTATCGTTCGCCGTTTATAAGCGACTTGCAACGGGATTTGGACTGGAATAATTCAGATTGTTTTTCCTCATATCAGGACGGAATAGAGGTTAGTCTCTAAATATTTGCTTTTCGAAACATTTGCTGAGTTGAGCTGTAGTTTATTTTAAGCCGTTTAGTTTTCACAAAGTTTTATTTGAGTGCATGAAAACACTGTGGCCTAAACTCGATGTTTGTTGACATAATTTTTATCGGCTTATTTAGCGTACATTCAAGTGAAAATCCGAAGCGAATATCTCCAAAATTATATAAAACAAATAGATTCCATGTTGCCGTGGGTCTGTTCAGTAATAGATCACTGAATATTACTGAACTTTTAATCAAAAGTAAAAAGTGTGACTGCACCACCGTGATTTATCTAGCTTTTTTAAATTTCATTAACGACGCCTGAAGTTACCGTTTACCATCTTCAGTCCAGCATTTGTTGTGTTGTCGAATAATTATGCTTCAGTGGTAATAATAATGCAGGTTGTTGGCAGATGGGCGTTTCAAATGCGTTTCTCCACGTTTCAAACGCTGAAAAAAGTAAACGTTTCTAACACTGTTTGAAATGTGTTTCAAACGGGTTTCAAATGCGTTTCAAATATAAACGCCTTGAAACGCTGATGCGATAAGCCCCCTTTTCCTATGGAGGGTCACAGTTAACGAATATCACGTCACACGACAACCTTTTACCTGTAGAAATTTCATTTATCTCTTCAGTTATCAATTGCTCGTTTTAAACAACTGAAGCTGTGCCGGAATGATTTTCAAAAATTCTGCTCCAGTAAACTAGCTCGCCGTCTTCTTTTCGCGGCTTCGCCCCTCGCGCGTGAGGCTTAAACGTAAGGCCCCGGCCGCACTAGGCTGACAAAATTTGTTTGGCGCTACCAAAATATACTACAAATTTTGTCTCCGCCAAATTTTCATTTTGATAAACGCGTACGCACTTGAAAACCAAAAATCATGACAAATTTTTCGCGAACCACAACATATCAATCACGTAGAAACCGAAAACCTCTGTTGTTGCTGTGAAATTTTGCATTCAACTCCTCGACAATCTTTTAAAACCAGTACTTTCTAAAGTTTTTACTCTCCTGCCTTCGTGGTATGATACACAAACTGATTAACTAGATATTTCTTCTTCTCGGACTTAAATTTTAAACGACTTGCATGTTTCTTGCCGCTTTTCCCGACTGTCACTGTCACTTTTTAGCGCAAACTTGTACCCGATCGGACGTGCACTGTTCACTGCTTGTAAAGCAAATTGTGCTACTCAAACATCAGTATAGGTGCTGCTAGCAGGTAAAATTTTGGACCGGTACAAGTTGTACGGACCGAGGCAAGCGAATAATCATCGCTGTAACCTTGAGATTAATGTGTGTGAATTGACGAATCTGTCAGTTTTGACGCTTGACAAAATTTTGTCCTGCTCTGGGGCAGGATGACGGCGCCTTTGAAGTTTGGTAAGGCTTGACAAAATTTTGGTAGGAAAAAAATCGCCGTTCGCACTTGTGAAACGGAACTGATGACAGATATTTTTGCAAAACAAACAAAAATTCGCCTAGTGGGGCCGGGCCCTAATCAAACAAATGAATTGTACGAAGGACTCTAAAAGACCGGCGGTTACTCAACAAAAGCTTCAACAATGTGACTCAATCAAACGCGACCCTGTTCGTGCAGTTGTCAAAGAAATACACCTACGTAAATAAAAACATTTAAAAACAAACGTGTCTTTCATATTTATTTTGCAACGCAATTTCTCTCCATGTAGCTCACTAAATATGCCAATCTTCTTTTTGAGCATTGCACTTGACACCACTGTCAATGAAGCGAAACAATCGAACAATGCCATATCATGTTCAGTTATTCAAAGAATTGTTAGAAAAAAGTCTTACGAAGGAATGTTAAGAATGCTTCGACGACGACAATAATGGGCACTTGCGCAAGCGCAGTACCCATAATAAACTTAAAATAAATCAGCAGAAATATATAAATACTTATAATAAGTTAATACATTTACATTCTTATAATTAAATTATCATTCCCATGGATGGGGTACTCAAGCTAAAATTGTGGGGGCCTGGGGACTTCCTTATAAATGTGACAGGCCAGTGATTGTCATACCTTTAAGGGGTAAATGCGTGATTTAGTACCACTTAGGGGGTTTATACCTTTTAGGGATAAAAAATAATTCATGTCATGTCCAAAGAACAAGATTCTGGTACCTCATTTTTTTAGGGGTTCCTTTTACATGTAGACTTGCAGATGATAAACCCATCACTTTTATAATGGGAGTCCTCCCAGGGACCTTTCTTACAACTGTTGTAAGTTTGACACCCAGCAGGGGAGCAGGGAATGGCGCAGTGGTGAGAGCACTCACCTCCCACCAATTTGGCTCAGGTTCGAAACTCGGACCTGGAATCATATAATTATGTGGATTGAGTTTGTTGTTGGTTCTCGTCCCTTGTCCCGAGGGTTTTTCGCCGGGTTTTCCTCCCTCCACAAAAACCAACAGTTCTAAATTCCAATTTGATCTGGAAACAGTGGAAGAGAAGAGCCATTCTGTGGATTTCCACTGAAAATCCCATTTATTTATTAATATAGTCAATTACAGTAGTCAATAGAACTATTTGTGAGTTTGATTATCGAACTATAAATATTATAAATATTATTGAACTAAACAATAACAAAATATACCATAATCAATTGCCCAAAATTATTTGTGGGTTTAACAACGTTCGATTACCGAGCTCGCTATATTAAGCTTTACGTTCGATTGTCGATAGAAATTCGGTTCGATTTCGTTCGAACGTTCGATTGGGGGTTCGAATCGAGGATCGAATCGGTGTGGATTTGGTCGGTTAAAATGTTCTTTAAAATTTGCTAAAACGTAAAAGCAGTAGCTTCAAACTTACTATTCAGATTCTTCTCCTTCGGGTTGCTCGTCGACCTCTTCGGAAGTCATGCCAGAAGTTGAAAGACCCGTGTCAAGAGTAGGAAACAGAACCGATGAACCGATGTCTTCGGAACTGGCGGGAGACGGCGAAAACATCGTAGGAGATATCATTCTAGCGGGTGACAGTGCATTGACATCTGTAGCTGTGAAGGGCCATACGCTGTAATAACTCGACAATGATGATGAATGATACACGACATGAAAAAACAGCCCTTCAGGCCGCCATGTTTTATGAAGGCAAGGCGTGGTTACATTGAAAAGAGGAGCTAGAGGACTGAGGATGAGTCTCAAGCCCCGCCAGTCCGCACTCGGCTCTATCTTGCAGACTTCTGATCTGACGAGAATAACCGGTTCTTATTTCTCTTTCCCCACCCAAAGGAGATTAGCCATTATTAAAGTAAGTAAATAAATAACATCTATGTCACTCTTTGCGTGCCACAGAGCAGCTCACCGTGCCATCATTTAAAACAAAAACCATGAAAAACTCCATCGCATATAGGGGCACCACCCCCCCCCCGGGGGGGGGGGGGGGGGGGGGTACTCCCTTATATACGCTATATAGGTACGTGCCGCTGGACAGGGTATGGTTTTTGAGCATTTTGCTCTGGAACAGGGTATACCAAAAGGCATTTTTTGGTCTGGAACAGGGTATCAGTTTCCCAGAAGTTGGCACGAAGATCGGTAATTAATTACTAACAAGATCTACTATTCCATCAATTAATTTCCTTGGAAAAGACCTGAGTGTTGTTGACTCCATTAAAGACCTTGGAATCATATTGGATGGCAACCTCTCATTTAATGATCACATAAACTCCTTAGTATCATCTTTAATGAGTAAACTATGTATGATCAACAGGATTCGCCACCTGTTAGACCACTCCACCCTGTCCATCGTCATAAACTCACTTGTCTTCAGCAAACTGTTCTACGGTTCCAGTATATGGTCTGGCACCAGCAAGAGCAACATTTCCAAATTACAACTAGTGCAGAACTTTGCAGCCCGTATTTTGTCCCGAAAAAAGAAGTACGATCATATAACACCTACACTAAAACAACTTGAACTATTACCTATTTCGGATGCTTTGTATTTACGGGACGCCACACTGATGTTTAAGTGCATGAATTCATTAGCACCTAACTATTTGTCATCTATGTTTATAAATCGTTCTGACGTCCATGGAAGAAATACACGTAATTGTAACGATCTTCAGATCCCTAATTGCAGAACTGCTACTGCACAACAGTGTTTTTCATACCGTATGAAGGGAGGAACAAAGTTATGGAACGCTCTTCCAGCCGAGTTCAAAGACAAAAAGTCCGTCAAAGTTTTCAAAAACTCTCTCAAGAGATCATTACTGGAACGTTGGCAGAAAGATGAGATCAAATAGTTTCTTATATTAATTTAGCATTATTAGTTTAGTCTAGCATTAGTTTAGTTTAGCATTATTAGTTTTAATTAGTACTTTTCAAACCTTTGTAAACATGTATATATTCTTAACTATCATTATTTGTAAATTGGCCTGAAAAGCCCTATGGAGAGTGTCCAATAAAATGTATGTATGTATGTAATTTATACTCTGGAATAGGGTAGACGAAATCTAACGTTAGTCAGACGAAACGAAACGCGCAGGAGTATTAAAGAAGCTTTACAGCTACACGTTAGCAGTGCTGATTTATAGTTTAGCCTTTTGGGTTAGAAAAAAAGTCGTTAAAAATCCTCTGGAACAGGGTATCTTTTTTCAACATTTAGTCTGGAACAGGGTCGCAAAATTAGCGTTTTGTGCTCTGGTACAGGGTAAGGGTTTTTATAGCCCAGCGGCACACCCCCACCCAATTTTTTGGGGAGTACCCCCCCCCCCCCCCGGGGGCACCACCTTGTGGAACAATCTCTCCAGGAAGCACAAGACTCTTTTCAGCTCAAGAACAAACAATGTAAAACTGTTTTTACAATGCGTGGCCAGAACTGACAATTTCAAAAAGTTCAATTTTAAAACAATAGAATAGTTAATTATATTTAGTATACTAATTAATATCATATGTAAATCTGTAGGTATCTCTAAAAATTTGTATATTTATTTTTCTTTGTTAAATTGTTAATTTACACACGACCCCACAAGCTTCACGCTTTAAATATTTATCGTGTTTAAATAAAGGTCATTATTATTTTTTTTATTTTTTATTTTTTTTAAAGTTATTTTTCTCATCAAATTGAAAGAAGTTTACTTGTTTGTTTTTTATCAAAATGCGCCATCCGTGACGTAGCTCCTCAAACTGTATTACGGTCAGAAGTAGCCTCTCCCCCCTCCCGCTCTTTTTTCACTCTCTTCGCTTTCGTGCGCCTCCCGCGCTCTCGCAAAGGAAACGACTGCTACGCAGGCTAAGTCAGAAGAGAAACAGGCATGGGCTAAGACGAAATATATTCTCTCTTCCTACCAGTCGGAGTGAAGTCCAGTGGCAGATCTAGGACAGGCCCCATTTTTGATGAAAAATGTTAAGTCCGAAGCCATTCTCTGCCTACATGTATACTGTAGTAGGCATCCGTCAGTCTCGGAAGACTATGAATTTGCGCCGCTGCAGGTTGACCTTTGTTGACAAAGTACGCGAGGCGGAGTTGGAGTGTCAGGGCGCAAGCCTGGCTAGCCGGTAGTGAGGAAGAAGGTTGCAGCCCCCCCCCCCCCCCCCCCACTCCCCTCCCCACGCCTATGCCAAGGTGGAAAGGCTGGAGTTGATACAGCCTGGTACCAGTGTTGTCACAGGAGTTAATTGCCAAAAGGATGATGAAATCACCACTGGGCTGCCTTAGGAAATAACCTCAGGGTCTACTCAGCATGGGTATGGCTGCAATTCAGCCAGTGGAGGCTTTGGGTCGGAGTTGGAGGAGCCCCATCCACCCCATATCTTGCTCGTATCATACCTGAACAGGGCCCTTACCGGGTACTGACAACCGGAGCCAGATATGCCAGTGTCTCGCGTGGGCAGGGTCGACAGGCTCCCTAGGGTAGCACCATTTCAAAGACGCTACCCGCTACACGCGGATATATCGATATCGGAGCGGTACTTGAAACCCGTACCAAGCATGGTTCAGGACATTGCTTACTTTATATAAAACACCACAAAGTGTCCATTCTGCTCCTGCCTCTGTCCGGTCCCACAAGTTTGTGTTTGTTTTTGTCCCAAGGATCACTGACGACACTATGACGATTTAGTTTCATTAAAGAACGAATTCCAAGGAAGTAAACAAAGTTGAAATTGCTACTAAACAGAAAAATTGTCTTGCGAAGAATCTGAAACTTTTTACAAGGAAAACTAAAAGACATACAGTATGGCAGAAAAGCTCGCGCAACCAAGATTGCAAATTTTAATACAATGAAATGAAGCATGACTAAATACCGATAAAAAACAAAAGGCATTCTTCTGAATGCTCAAATATGCGAACAAACTACTCAAATATGCGCATAACTAAAGAAGTTCGTGACTGAACAAATTACTCGAAGAATCGTAGCAAGTGATTTAACCGAGCTCAAGATGAAGACGTTATCAGGAATGGCGGTTCATTTGATGGCATTTCTTGTCGCGTTCGTTTCCAGCGTAGCTGCTAAAACTGCTGCAGGTAAAATCATCAATTGAGATGCTGTTTTGTGTGGAGCTTGTCGAGCATTTAAGCGAGCAAGTTTCGAATATAATTAAGTATATTTTTATACTCATGAGTAGCCTTGATTTTTACTCGATATCCATCAATTAGCTTTCCTATAGAATGAAACTGAACCTATACTGGCTAGTGACGGTTCTTATTTACTTTACACGAACACCATTAATGTAGATACTTAATTATTGAAGTTCTGAGGGAGTTGTTTATTTATGATGTACTTACTGACCGACCGATGGCTGACTGACTGACTTATTGACTTACTGACTGTCTGTCTGTCCGTCTGACTGACTGAGCTGACTGACTAAATGACCGACCGACCGACCGGCCGACAGACTGACTGACTGACGTATCAGCTTGTGTATTGCACCTTCGTGTTCGAGTGTTGGTTCGGATTTTGCTGGTTATTACGGTATTTGCTGTAATCATGTTATTTGCATTCTGTTCGAAGTACGTCGGTATTCGCGAGAAAAACGTTTCGAAGCCGAGCAGAGTACATCGCATAACACGCTTCCATATGTGAAATTTTAAATTTCAACAAACTTGTGTTTCTTTTCATTTTTTACTCAAAGAATTTATAACTGAAGATGACGTGAGAAACTAACGCCTTGTAATTTGTCAACCGGAACAAATAACAACATTCTGATGTTTCTAGTTTTTTCCCTGGTAACTGAGAAACAACAAAACACGGTGATGTATATTTTTAATAAGGGAAGACATATACGGTTGTCAGAGAGAGCCGGAATTTTTATTTAGTCGTTACATGTATATATACCTAATGGGCCCGAGTTCAAGTTTTCAATTATCCTTTTGTTAGCGCAAGAGCTTCGCAAAATTAAATATAGCTATTTTCAGTGGAACCCCGCCTTACGGCCACCCCGTTATTATGGCCACATTATTTTGGCCCAAACAAAAGCTCAGTCAGTCATTTTCTTATTTAAAGAACCCCTTTTTAAAATACGGCCACCCCGTTGTTACGGGGCTCCACTGTAGCTAGAGACTGAGTAATGCTCTACTGAGATGGGGCCTAACCGGTATAGAGTCAAAGGTTAACAGCTGCACGATTCAAAGAGCAGGTTTTTACAGTTCGATTAATGTATTCCCTTACGTACGACCACAGTGTTCATCGGTACTTGATATTATATTTATTAATATGCCCAATAGTCCAGTTTGGTTTGTACTTTGTCAAGCCTGGTCAACCGTAACATCTTCATCATATATGTGGTACAAATAATTATATAAAGAGGCAAAAGTTTATTATAAGAACCCCGTTCCTTACACGGCGAAGAGTAGTCTTCATCGAGACGACTTATTCTTGTGAATGACTAATGAGAAAGGGAAGCAGGACTCTCTCTACTCGAGTGACAAATACATGTACGTGAGTTGGTACGCCTACAGTTCGTAGATAAAAATCTGTTTATAATTACAAGCCTAGTGGCTTATGAGGCCAAGCATGTCCAATAAACCGGTGTGGAAGCGACTAGGAGGTCTAGGAGTATCGCTACTCCCCTGGATGGGATGCTAGTCCATCGCAGGTACCCCCCTGCATTTTTGTTAGGTTGCCCCGATTATTCGCCTCTCATACTACTCGTACGTACTAATTGCCAAGGCGTTTTCTGGGTTCCTTCTGAAACTTATTTCAACTTCGTTGAACCACTTAAGTAAATTAATGCCAAGTAAATATAAATCGATAACTACAAATGTATGATTTTGAAGTTAAACATGTACATACTCTCATATACATAGGGGTAAAAAAAGACTTGAGCCACGCCCACAAAGCGAACGCCCAGTGCCTTTATTACTTTGGGATTTGATTTCAAGAAGGTTATACTGTATCATTGCAAAAGGGTATTAAAAACGTGGTCCTTTAACCAGACTACAAGCAGTCCCGTCTTACCTTAGGCTATGTTCACACTTGGTGCCCGAGTACGGTTCTCACTGGGCTCTAATGTGAACACACCATGCATTTGTTTCAAGTACCGGCACGCCAGAATTCGGGCACGGGCACTGTTCCCGAATATACTGCAGAAGCAGAGACCGATACAACGTAGATTTTTTAAGTTTTTATTTCGACTGGCCAAACCAGTCTTCTTCAGGTACAATGAGGAGAATTTACATTGTAATACGTATTATAGTAGTTACTAATTTTTGCGCAATAATAACGGAAATACGTCAGACAAATAGATTGACAGTAAAACAATAAAATATAATAATAAAAGGAAACTATTAAAATATCTAGTATGCTTCTTCTGGGATGTTAAAGGAGAAACTGAAGCCAAAAAGCATGTATATGGGGTTCAAGTGTTCTGGCTTTTGAGATTAAAAAAAGCTTCCCTGGCCTTACGTATTGATTTTCGTTTGGAAAACATTTTTCAATGAGGATTAATTGCATGTCGTTAGTCCGTTAGCAGTGTGATTAGGAGAAGAGGACAGAAAATGTTCGGCGGCACTAGTAGGTTTGGATTTGGCGTTAGAATTATCTATGAATTATCTATCCGAGTACACGGTACCCAGTGTGTGGAGCACCATTTTGTGCCGGTGCCCAGGCACTAGTACTCGGCACCGACCAAGTGTGAACATAGTCCGTCGAGCGAGAAGCGAAATAAAGTGAAAGGGAAAAGATGGCCGCGCGAAATCTGGGGCGAGACGCGCGACTAGCTTGCCCCCAGTTCTTTTCCTATATCCCTAACATCTCTTATTTGTTTCTTTTGTAGAAGAAGACAGAAATTTGATTATTATCTTGGCAGCTGTAGGCGTAGGTGTCCTCGTTATCGCTGTAGTTCTACTACTCATCAGTTGCTGCTGTTTCTGGAAAATGTGAGTCCTTTATTACCAGGAGCATACTAAACGATTTGAGAAAACAAAAATTTCTAGGCTAGAAATTTTTGTTTTCTCAAATCGTTTAGAGTTTCTCGTACTACGCCCTGAGTCAGTTTGTTGTTGGTCACAGCGCCTATTGTGACTGTTAAGACCAACTATTGAGTGTCTGAGCTTGTGAACTAACACAGTTTGATCTGTTCTAGATGCTTTACTCAGTTTAGGTGAATATTAAAGTTGCATAATTTTTTAGGGAGCGAAATCGTATTAACCGTTAACTGTCGTTGCCTTTCCGAAAAAATATCCTAGCTGGCCTTATTTTCGTACCACAAAACGAAGACAACGGGCATCGCAAGGAAGAAAAACTGACCCACACATGAAATTAAACTAACCGTTTTGGCGACGTGGGTTGGGGTAGGAAAAAGATGTAATTAATTAGTTCTGAGAAGTGGTATGGGTTTTCCATCATCTAAAACACCATGCATGGTAGAGCACCTCCCTATCCCCCCTAGCCACTCATAGGTTAACTGAGAGGAGTTGACACAGTACTGGTGGAAGGCTAGGTCGAGCGCGGAAAAATTAAATGACAGGCTCAACCTAAAGAAAGACCGTTGACTATAATCTATTTTGCATTCCTTTGAATCTGTTTTTGTTGTGTTATTATTTTTTATATATTTTTTTTCTTTGCCTTTATTTCTTTAATAGGATGAAAAAGAGAGAGATTCAACACAACTATTAGCAGCAAAGTAAACCAGCTTACAAGCCCAGCACTCAACTCTTATCTTCGATGTGTTACTATTTAGACTGCATGTAGTGTTTCTTTCTTAGTTTTAGAATCAGTTACTGGTAATACCCCGAAGCATTTTGGCAGCATGATGCAACTGTAGTGCCAGCGAGTTCTTTAGCAGTGCTTGTGTGTTTTCAGTTGAACTTAGCTTTAGACATCTAGTCTATTGACATATCGTACGCTGTGACAAGAGAGTAGAACTTACATGTAGCTGACGTTTTCAAATGGTATTTAATTATATTCAAAATTGGTGTATATATATTCAACTGTTGTTTCAACAAAAAATATGGTCTAATCAAAGATGATTCGGTTAGGACTAAGCTGAGGGAAACTGACGATATATATCAAAGACGAAGAGAAAGACTGGTACCCAGCCTTGTTTTTCCCTTTAGCGTTACGTTTTCCGTCTTCTATTGGCAATGTAACTACCTACAATAAAATTTGTTTTATATACTAGCCTTATACTTACCGATCAACAAGTATGTATTTATTATTCAATATTTATTTGCGAGAGATCAACAAAGTACCTTGTATAACTCTTGGACCCATCGGAAAACGTATAGCGCGCGCGGAATGCGCCTGAAGAGCGTCTTAGCGCGATCGTGCTGACGAGAATCTCCCCCATTACCTCACGATCGTGCTCTTTTTCCGTATCTTGTAGTCGGGGTGGGGGGGGGGGGGGGGGGGAAGGGGGATTGGGTTGTACAGTGGGCCACAATGGCGAATTGTCAATAACACTTGCTCCGCCTTTCGGCCACTTTATTTCGACCCGCCGAGCAAAATCCCAACGGGCCACGTAAATCTGTCCTTGGCTGACTTGCGACCGGATTAACGGAGTTCCACTGCACGTCAAGATCCCCTGTTGAGTCTCGTCTCGTCTCGTCACGACACTGATATTGAATTGGTATTGACAGGAGCATATCACCCCGAAGCCTCCATCTCCCTTATTGGGCCTATGAGACGGCGCAGTTACACCTTGAGCTATTTTTAGAATTATTTTTGCCGCGAAAATACGTCATGAACCACGCCCCCAGGTTTAACCAATGAGATTGTTCCTGCTGTTCTGCTTTGTTTCTAAAAATAGCCGAAGGGGTAACTACGCTGTAGTCTTCAATCAGAATAGATGGAGGCTCCGAGGCAACCTCGTTCCCAGGGTCTACTCCGCTTTCAAGATGGCGGCTGGGCGCGGAGAAGGACCCTGGGACACGTTACGAAATCATATTTGATCCTAGAACCGCTGGTCAAGTGATCGCGTCACGTGACAAAATACTCCACGATTCGTGGAGTATTTCGCAGCGTGTACCAGGGTCTTCTCCGCGCCCATCCGCCATCTTGAAAGCGGAGATGACCCTGGGAACGAGGTTGGCTCGGGCGATATGCTCCTGGTATTGAGAAAGAGAAAATAGTTGTTGATATCGAGTCCACATGGGGCCGCGTTCCTCGAGTGAGCAGAGAAAAACGCACTTAAAAGAAGGGAAAAAAACCCCGCACAATGACTGGAGACGAGGAGGGAGAGAAGAGTCTTTTACCAACTCTCCTGCGCTCCTCGTCTCCGGTTTTCTCACGGTCATTTTTTCTCGCGATTTTCCCTGTATGAACGTTATCCTCTTGTACGAGAAATATCCGTTTACACGAGCTGTTCGTTTAAAAAAATCCACGCACAACATAGTTTAAAAGGATAATCATCTTTATTTATAAAATTCAAAAACTCTATAAAAATCCCTTCTACAAAATCACCGCGAATCGAAAGAGTATCGCCGCAAACCGCGTAAAACAAAGTCGCGACTAGATAGGATACCCCACAAGGTGGCGCCGCCTCTGCCCTAAAATAATATCATTACACAAGTGTAACCCTAATAACATTGCTTTTAAATCATAACCTCAAAAACTAGATACAATCGGCGAGACGAATTTCGCCGATTTACTTCGTTTCACACCGACTACCCCCGGCGGTCTCCGAGGATGTACCCTAACCATAGTTAATGGAGGGAAATGGTTATGAAGCCTGGCAAAGTTCTCTGTTATATGTTTTTGTTCGCTATTTTGGGGGTTTGACCGTGCACAAAACCTGACAAAATACAATAGGTGGTTACGTGCGTTCAAGCAACTAACCAATAGAAACGTTGCGATTACGTAATTTATGCATAGTGTATGAGCGCAAAACAAAAGATGTGCACGGTCATGGTCATGGTGTTTGCTCCTTTGAAGTTTGCCGGGCTTCATAACCATTTCCCTCTGTTAACTATGCCCTGACTAATAAAATATATCTAAACGATAAAATACACCTGCGAGGTAACCCATTTAGTCGCGAATATAATATAAACTGCTCTCTGTATTTTAAAATTAACACAACAATGTTTTTTTTTTCTGATCACCTCATCAAACGCAAGGTATAGTCAATTTCACTTTTTTTAGACTTTTTTTTATTTTCTTGTATTTTGGGGGGGCTGTTTAACAATTCGTTTTCTTATTTTTTTTCTTCTTAACTCTGTCCGGTTACATATATGGATTAAATATTTTTGTTCACTAATAAATAATTCGATTATGATAAACTCAAATGTTATTTTTTCTCTATTAAATCGCATTATGGAAAAACAAGTCTTTGTCCGGGTATGGTTGCAGAGTTTACTAAGCTTGCCGGTAAACAAATTCGCGTTCAGTGAAAACCCGAAGATACCCGACAGACTCTCGGAAACACGAACATTTCCGACTGCAACACGAAGATAGATCCAACGCAAATATGGTTTTGTTAGAGATAGGATTTTCGTCTTTTTCAGAGGGTTTATAAATAGCCTATCAAAAATGGCTTCAAAAATCGCAAAAAGTATTGAGAAGTCTGCAGGAAAATGCCGGTTCAACATGAACAGTTTGACGAATCTATCAGATATCAAAATATACTACAGTTAGTTATTTATATATAACCCTTTCACTCCTAGAGTCAAACCTTGAGTCAATAAATGTGGTTGTGACTTTGATTCTGTGGATGAAACCGTACTGTGTGACCATTCAAATGAAAGCTATTGAGTAGTACTTTCATGTGGTGCTGTTTGTGTTTGACAATTTTGCAAAATGAAATTCAAGATGTTTTCCTCAGTTTTGAACTTATCACTCTTGGAAGTGAAAGGGTTAAAAGGGTGGCAAACCCTAATTAAACTGAAGAGTTGCTATTGTTTTGGCTCCCGAAATGAAATGACAGTGTAGCAGCTCTCGTAAAGTCAAACACTACTGATAATTAAGTAGAAGGAATAGCACAGAATATCAACAATGCCCATATTCCTCAAAACAACAGAGCTGCTACACAATTTGCCACTATTTTAAACAACTAGCATATTCCAGGAAACAAGCTAACCAGAGAAGCAATCGCCGTTTTTGTTTTTACGAATCCCCTAAAAGTATCCGAAGTAGCCTGCAATGCGGTGGCGGTTTGTGGGCTTGCGATTGTTTATCTCCTTCGAGTGTGTAGCCGCCATCTTGGATTCGAGATAGCGGCTAATATCCGAAGAATTATCGATTCATATTGTCAAATCAGTGATAACACGAGCACTACCGACAGTTGTTACGTCAAATCCGCTTAAAGACAAGATTCCGACTGGGTTGAATTTCCGTCTCTCTTTCGTACCTCCCCCCACCCCTCCCCCGAGTGAACGATCCTAGTTTCCAACAGAGAAAGAGAAAAGAAGAAGGAATTCCCCGACTTATTAATTTTCAGACGTTAGCTTCGAGATCCTGGAATAGGCCACATGCGATCAACAGAGCAGTTTCTTTTGATTAAATAACAGGAACTTGAATAACCATAACAATAAGTAAATAATTAGTTATATTTTTGTCTTTTTTTCCCCTTTTCCTCAGTGCTTTTTACGTCAATCAGGAATAAATAAATAGAATGCGCTGAAGTATCTCCAGAACATGGCAATGTTTCATTGTCTCTTTCAAATGTCTGGTTTTGAAATTGAGTTCGACATTTTCGCAGTAACGCATTTTAAAATGAAGCGTTACCGACGTTGTGTGACTCGACTGTCGTGACACAACAGGTGCTTATGCCTTTATGGGTGTCTAGTATTGTGCGCTCAAATGTATTGAACCAAGAACTCCTTGAGCTCGTTGTATAAGATGGAACACGCAGGTTAAAATAATCTGCTTTCTTGAGGGTTAAGATGTATTGAAGGGAGGTTCCGCGATGTCGTTTAAAATCGAACCGTCGTCCGTTTTCTCATACCTGGGACACTTTCTCCACGACTACAAGAACTTCTCGCGCGGGCTGTAGTGGTGCGAATGACAGCAAGCTCGCCATGCTAGCTCCCATGCTAGCTCTCTTCGGCATGCCCCAATACCGATCCAGGTACGATTGGCTCGGGGCAAGGCGCATGTTGCTATTGAGTTTTTGACACGAGCCCAGACTGGCTTTTGTGGAAGTTGTGGGAATAGAAGAATCCGGTGAACGAATGCCGTCCAGTAAGGGCTTGTCGCTGGTGCCAGAGTGCACAGTTTCCGCGCGGCCACGTCCGTCGTCGCAAGTGTCTTGAGGCATGAGGGCTGGTACGAGGAACAGCAGACATGTTGCAACTGTTGAGCATGCGCCGGCAACGTAGAAGGCGATTTGGTAAGACTGGGAAAGGTCGTAGATCATACCTAAGGGAAGAAACAAATACAAACAATGATCAGAAACAACGACACACTTCTAGCCTGCGAACAAGCTTTCCGAGCGCACTATAGCGATATAATCGCTGTTGTTTTATGCAATGTTACTTTACTGTACTTAAAGTAATTTCTTCTTTAACTTCAGCACACAGAGACGACTTTATAAAAGACACTCAAAAACAGCAGAACGAACAATCATGGTTTGATTTTGTAGAACAGTTCTTGACAAATGACAGGAACCCATTAGGAAGCGAGGAAGACTAACGATGGCGAGGATGGAAATTACATGGCCATATTGCAATATGGACAAATCCTGTAAACGAGCACGAGACTCACGTTTTCCATGTTGAGTTAACGAACCAATCAGAACTCGAAGCAAATACACGTTACCAGCGCCAAGCGCGGGAAAACACGTGTGACCAAGTCGTGATTGGTTTTGGTTTTGCATCTGATTGCCGTGGTTGAGTGGTGACGCGAGTTTTTTTAAACCAATCAAATAGCTTAGTAAAGCAAAACCAAAGCAATTCAGCGATTACTTTCGACAGTCAATTGAAAACTGCTTTGTTGGGGTGTATATTACACATTCGTGCACAGCAAAGTAACACACGACGCTCAATATCTTTTTTTCAATTTGGCTACGCGCAAGTATTAACTAACTTAGATAACAAACAAGCAATATATCGACGTTACCTGCTAGAGGGGGGCCAGCAATAGACGTTATAGCCATGAAAAAGAACTGCACACCAATACCAGCGGCGACTTTGTCCACACCAACGATATCCGCACATAGAACAGCCAGGAGGACCACGTAACAACCATCGAACACACCAAAAACAACCATGTACACAGCGAGACCGGCATAACTCTTCGTCAGCGTGCTCAAAGTGTTGGCTACTCCAATGATCAACATCGACATCTGGAAGCAGTACAGTCGGTTCACTCTCGGGTGGTCGCCGAGCTTGCCGAAGAAGAGCCGACCGAAAGTCGAGCCTACCGACATCATGCCGATCAACGTGGAAGACTGCGAGTTTGGAATGCCGCACTCTTCGGCGTAAGCAGGCTGTTGATGAAAATACGAGAAATTATTGTTGAATTTTCACGCGTTCTAAACAGTTTCGAGAAGTATTGTGATGCAAGCTACATTTACTATAATTATACCAAATAGAAAACGTTTTCCGTGTTTCCATAGAGTTATGATAACACGAGTGAAGTTTTGGAGAACGAGAAATGCTGCAATTTCGAGTTCTCCCAAAACTTTCACTAGTGTTACTATAACTCCATGGAACCATACTATTGTTTTTTTTTTATGAAATAAAAGCACGAAGCAATTTTCTATGTTTCCATAGAGTTATGGTAAATAGTTTTGAGCCAATCAGAGCGCGCGTACATGTAGTATCTTGTTTATTTCATAAAATACTATTTACATGCGATGTGGATCTCCAAGGGC
Organism: Desmophyllum pertusum; assembly: GCA_029204205.1. Classification (NCBI taxonomy): domain Eukaryota; kingdom Metazoa; phylum Cnidaria; class Anthozoa; order Scleractinia; family Caryophylliidae; genus Desmophyllum; species Desmophyllum pertusum. The sequence continues at coordinate 1,056,135 of MU827798.1, read as the reverse complement.
TAAGGGGGCCGAGGTCGCAACACGATTTGTCCGGCCATTTGTTAATTTTTCGCACAATTGATAAATGTCCGCTAGCGCGATGCGAGAAGTCTCTTTTTTTCGCCAAATTATTCAAGATGTCGGCTCCACTATATCAAACGTGACGGCCAGACGTTTTCAGCGCAAACTATAGTGGGACTGTACAAAGTCTAATTGCTCGCAGTCTAGGCAATTTGCCAGTCGGTAGTTGTCATTAAGAATGTTTCGGTTTGAAAGGTATTGGATATAAAATGCAGTCGGGAGAACAAGTGCCGTTTTTTGGCAAATCTTCGTTGAGGCACTCGAAGAGTCGAAGAGTTTCCGATTCTTTCTTTATCCAATCAAGAAACAGCGTGAACACTCGCGAGTACTCCGAAAATTGTCACGCCAGTATAGCGCAATGACGAAACGTCAGGTTGCTTAGCAACTTCGGGACGAATGTTGCGGGCCGAGTCCCGTCTCGTAGGAGGGATTTCGATATCAACTGGTACTTGTTCCCTAACCTCGTTCCCAGGGTCTCTCTTCTTCCCGCTCCAGGGGACGGGAAGATGAGAGACCCTGGGAACGAGGTTGCTTGTTCCCCGACTGAACGAAAGTATCACTTACCAAATGCACAAAAGGGACAAAGTATCCCATCATAAACGCGCTCAAAGAGATGCACCAGACCAAGAAAGCTTTGTTCTTGAAGACCGAAAAGTCAAACATTGGCGGTTTGCGCGGCTTGACAGTCTCTTCCATCTTCTCCACCTCTTTACCGGTTTGACTAGGGATTCTATAAAGCAAGGCCCCGATGGTGCATATACTCAACGTCCCTCCGAGCACCCGTGCCGCGTTGGAAAATCCAAGATAGTTCACTGTCAGCTGCATGATGGGGCCCATGGCTATCGTGCCCACGCCACTCCCGGCCGTGACGATACCGTTTGCAAGACCGATGCGCCTGGTAAAAGAGAAACGAGGAAATTCATGAAACGGAAAAAATAAAAAAAAATAAAAAAACTACGATGAAACAAAGCTCGAGCGGTTTTCATTAGAGTTATATCACAAGAAACATAAGTAACACAATGAACCAATGAGAACTCAAAGCAAATACACGTAGCCGGCACCAAGCGCGGGAAAACGCGTGCGACCAAGTCCCAGTTGGTTTTGGTTTTGCATCTGATTGGTTGAGAAGGTGGCGCGAGTTTTTTAAACCAATCATAGAGCGAAGTAAAGTAAAACCAAAGCAATTCCGGATGACTTTCGACACTCAATTGAAAACCGCTCTATCCCATAATGATACTTCCCTTAGTGCAGCACGATTTCTTAGGATCACGGATGGCGTATCTTAAAATTGACTCAAGTTCATCGTTCGTAATCCGTCTCAATCATCTCCCTTTTAACCCTTTCACTCCCAAGAGTGCCAAGTTCAAAACTGAGGAAAAAAATCTTGAATTTCATTTTGCAAAATTGTCAAAAAGAAACAGCACCACTTGAAAGTACTGCTCAATAGCTTTCATTTGAATGGTCACGCACTAGGGTTTCATCCACAGACTTAAAAGTTAGAGCCACATTATTGACTCAAGGTTTGACTCTGGGAGTGAAAGGGTTAAACCATCCTTGTTTCCTTTTGGTTCATTATTACAACTATGCTGTTTTCCCACCTTTATAAACCATTATTTTCAGATTTCCTACGATTTGAAGGTCATTTTATTAATCGCAAAACAAATGACTTGATAACTCATGAAACAGACGTTTCTGATCTCTTCGCGCGCTTAATTCTTCCCTCGCTTGAGAGACGTCTGAAGATAATTATTCGACACTAAAAAATTATATATTGCTAACGTAGCTCTTCAGAGATCCGGAAGTGTATCTGATTGGTTGCTGCTCGATTTTGAATTTTCGCGCGCAAGTAGCAACCAATCAGAGACACTACACGTATCTCTGTAGAGCTACGCTATATATCAGTATGGAGACTAACCTTTCAAACCAATATGGGAGCGACCGAAGGGTAGGCAAGTAACTCATGCTCGCGCCAATCCCCCACAAGACGCCAAACGTGAGGTAAAGGCGATGGATGTCTTTGACAAATGATGATAACACAAATCCCAGCACTCCTAGCAAACCGCCAAGAAACGCCACCACCCGACAACCAACGCGTTCACACAACGCTGACGTCACTGGCGCGAACAGGAACATCATGCCGAGGCCGATTGAAAGAACCCATGCTGAAAAAAAAAGATAAGAAGTTTTAAAACAAGTTGAAGAGTTTCTAGATTGTGAGCAGCCCTTATTTTCGCTTATGGATCATTGATCGTTGAATTCACGGAATTTTAGACTTTAGCCTGCGCGCAGACGTCTCCTATTTCCTTGCTTTTACACGCAGGCTACTCTAGACTGTAAACATGCAGCCCCTCTATTTTTAGCGCTGAAGTCGCGCGCCGTCACGTTCGATCCCGGCGCCCCGCCCCCGTACCCAGAGTACAGTTGAACCTTTCCACAACGGCCACCCTGGTGCAGAATTATCTGGCCGTTGCAGAGAGGTTTCAATATGAGTAAAGTGTATGGATCAGGACGTAAAATCCTGGCTGTTGTAAAGAGGTGGCCGTTAATGGTGGTTCGACTGTAGTTATGTCCTCTCCCCAGATTTCGTTCGCCAAATAATCCAAGATGGCGGCTCCAGATCGAACGTGACGGCGCGACGATTTCAGCGCTAAAAATAGAGGGACTGTTCGCAGCCAAGAACAGCTTATATATTTTTTTTACAACATTAAATATTATTATTTCTTCAAATATGGGATTAATTTGCGCGCCCGCAAGTTTACATAAGAGGGATTGTTCACAGTCAAGAACAGCTTATATATTTTGTTTTACAACAAATATTATTATTTCTTTAAATATGGGATTAATTTGCGCACCCGGAAGTTTACAAAGAAAAGAGCCTCGGCAAACCGCTAACCGCAACACGTTCACGAACTTCACGTTTACACGAACTATTTTTCCTGATTTTGAAACTGTCATAAACGTCAAAAACACGAAGGGAACCGAAAACAAAATTCATTGCTTAATTGTAAGATTTAAAAATATTTTTGGAACTGAAAAAGTACAAACACATAGTCGTACGTATTCAGCTGGCCAGGGGAGGTCTGGGGAGGGTTTGTTTGTGAATATAAAATTCTCGCTAGTCGAGTCTCCTTGTGAACTTGTGACTTGTGAAAACAATCTCAAGACTGTATCAAAACAACAAAACGGAAAGATTTAGGGAACAGACTACACCGCAAATTGCGTGGGTTAACCGAGCAGCAGTGCATGCGACGGTCAGGAATGGACAAGTCATAAACCTCCTACGCAGAATTTCTTTGGCTATAAAAAGGACAACGGACCGCTTTGAAGAGGAGGGCGGATCGGAAAAGACTAATTTCCTGGGATCAAGGGTGCTGTTGACTGGCAGAGAAAGGGAATCACTCAGATGTATTACAGATTTATGATTCTAGTATTTCCTTCTGAAGCAGGCCTTTTTTTAAAATTTTTGTTCGCCAATGATTTAATACGCCAGTGATTTGCAATGATTACGTAACTTATTGCTAAACCAAAGCACACCTAGTTCCTACAGTGAAATCCCGATTTCTCGAACCCTATTTCACAAAAACCCCGGTAACTCGAAACAAAAGTCGTTTCCCTTGAATTCGTTTCACTGTAATTTTACCCACGATATTTCGAACTCCCGATTTCTCGAACCAATTTTCGTTTCCCTTGGCGGTTCGAGAAATTTCACTGTATCTGTACCTTATTTATTTCTCCATTGTTTTTTTCGGCATCATCACTAGGGTGATATCAAATATCAAAGGCGCCATTGTAATGCATCCCATAATAGGACCACACCCACACATCAACCCCACCACACGCCACCACTTGATTACGTCAACTTTGTACAATAACCATGAAAGCTTGTTGATTTTTTTGATTTTTTTTCTCAGTTGTCTATGAAATTCACGACTCACGGACTGCCTTTAGGATGGAAACACATAAGACTGTGAACAGTCCCTCCTCATTGCGCTGAAAATCGATTTTTTTCCAGCGCAAAAAATGGAGGGATGTTCAGTCTATGAGATACATCTCTCTTGATTTTCTCAGCCTCACGGAGTCCTGCTGAGAAGCGGATGTACAAGACTAGACACGCGTCAGCTTATACTCTTTTTCTCGCACAGCCGAGAACTCCACGTCGCGCGAGAACTCGCGAGTCGCGTTCGTTCTAGCTAGCTGCGCGGGAGGCGCGTGAAGGCATGGAACGCGAAAAGGAGCCTGTGTCTGTTTTCCTTTATCGCATTCGTGCAATACATGCACAATATGGTTTATCCGACCGCTTATCCCGTACTTTGGAACGTCAAGTAAACACATGTTCGCGAACGTAGATAAGGAAATTGATTGATGGACATCAGTCACTTGCAGCAAGCTCAAAACAAATATTGCAAAATGCGCGTACGTATTAAATTTTCTTGTTATCCGCGCACCCCCGGGGAATAACTGTTATATAATCACACCCTTGGTTCCATTTATCATGTTTATACATCTGTTATTGTAGAATCAAAGATGCATATGCAAAAAAAAAAAAACAATGAGCTCCTGCAAGAGTCTTTTAATTGGGACACCCACTGAGCAAGACAAAGCTTATTGAGTTTCTTTGAGAAAAAAAAAGTTATTTAAAAAATCAACGCATTTTCCTGAGAAGTGAAGCTTCGCATTTTGCAGAAGTTCCGCTTGCAATTAATAAAATTTTCCGTGAGCACGTCCCAAAACAACTTGATGATCGAAAACATCGAGAAAAACTTTCATTAGCGAGGTGTCGTTGTTAATCTGTCAACGATTTGCATATGAATGAGGACAGGGGTTGTTTTTGTGGCATGCAAATCTTGCAGAGCTCCAAATCATAGCATGTTCCAAAACATACCGAAAAAAAATGACGTCTGTTTAAAAAATAGGCTTGCAAAACATTTCTTTGCGCAGGTAATTTATTTACTGGCCATGAAATAAGTCATTGTTCATTTTGCACCAAGCAACAAAACAGGGCACGAGCGCATAATTTGTTTGCTATGCAAAATTTGCTGCCCAATGCGAAGGTCAAACTCTGTATTTCATTACATAACCGAAATTCTATCTGGCAGCAAAATGCACTCGACGAATGTTTGCAAACAGACTTGTTTTTAAAAACTCTGCGGATCCTGAGGTAACGCTCTCAAGCAATCGGTTGCGGTGACTGCAACAGCATGCAACAAACGCGAAATGTACAAAAATAGTCAATTTACAGTGTTTTGAAATGTACAACAAGCATGTGCGACGTGTGCGTTTATATGCTGGGTTATGTCCTCAGCAGGGAACGGAAACACGCTTATTTGATGTCGCAAGACCGGGAAAAGGATAAAAAAATGCAAAATACTCCACACAAAATATATGATCACGACATATAAACTTTACTTTTACATCGAGTTCGCCGGAAGAAAGATAAAATTTAAGTCCTCTATGGCCCGGGGAAATGTTTTCAAATTTGCATACTGCTTGCCTTGACATGATAGCAATCTCACTTCCGGTCATTATTCTATTTGAACAGAAAATATGTCAAACGCAAAATTTTTTAGCAGTCGTTTCTCTCAGTTCTCAAACTATAGATTTTCAAAGGAAAGCTAACTATAAACGTTCGGTTTGCTTCAACTACAAAATATATCAACATAGCGAAAATCAAACCGTTTCCGCTCGCACGCAACATCGCACATACAACAACAGAAATCTTATGTATCAAATTTTCGAACGTTAAAAAACGACGGATGGTTTATAAACTTTCGAGGACTAACCTGTTGAAGACAAAATATTACCACGGCGTTGTTGATTCTAAAGCATCGAATTTATTGGCCGGTTGCGCACATCCGGTCATTATATTTAGCGGTCGCTTCCAAAAAAAAATTATCCCGCTCGCAACTTTATCGAATTCGAATAAACGCAGAGAAATGGGATTTTATACTCGCGCAGTTTAAATAAATATAACTTTAGATCGAGGAGTGGATCGCAAAATAGATCTGCCATTGGTTGTTTAGATAAATAAGCTAAAACCGGTGGCCTCCTTCAAACTCACCGGTTGACAGTTCGAAACGGACAAGCGCTCTTGAAATCATGTTCAACAACTAGATAAGAGACTTCAAGATGGCTTACAGTTTGTATTTTGAGAAGGAATTGAAATTAGATACCTGTTTCTCCTTTGCTTGTCTTGAATTCCTCCAACAGGGCCTTGTAGAGGATGCCTGTGTTATTCTGTATCCCCAGCACAACGAATTGTGCTATAAATCCAGCGAGGCAAACAAACCATCCCCATCCACCGTCCGGCACAGATCGGACCTCAATTTCCACTTGAACTTTCTCGATTTCTTTGCTATCTTTAGTATTCTTTCCCATGACTGCGGTTTTTCGTGAAATTTCTTCAAACGAGAGCTGCGAGACCTGATAATATGATGTTCTGTAGCGCTCTCTCTCCGCAAGCTCCGTTCCAAGCGAGCAAATTTCAGGTGAAGGAAATTTTTTTTCGCTGAGCAGGGAAACTTCAAATAACACATGACGTAATAAAACACCCCAAGACAAACACGCCCTGCGATTGGCTAAAAATATGGTATGATCAACAGACGAATTACAGGGCAGATGTCATTGTTATGCCACAAATAACATTCGCCCATTTGTGGAAAGCCAGAACAAAGGATTTCTAATAAAGAAAATTCACGAGTTTTTCATGTGATCGTGTGCAAACACCTACAATAGTAAACATATCGCGCAAATTTTCATCTTTAGCACGGATTTTATTACACCTAGTGGATTCAAAAAGCTGTAATTTATCTAGGTGAGCGCTCGGTTGGGGAACAGTACCTGCTGTTGACAGGTTTTTTGTGGTGTGACGTATAACAACATGGCACTCTGATTGGCTACGCTTAACATAAATGACAAGCACATATGCACGGGCAGGTAACAAGTAACCAATTGAAAGCGCGATGAAGCAGAAAGTCGGCAGTGCACGCGGGGGTTGTGAAAAGCGGACAAAGTTCAAAATGCAAAATACTCATGATTTCTTTTTATATATCAGGGGTTTTCCCTGAACAGAGAGCGCAAATGCCAGGATTTTGCACCAGGTTCCTGACTTTGTTGTGAAATTTCCACTAGCAAAAATAGTTTTTCGCGATAAATTATTAATAAAAACCGTCACGAAATGTATATATTGGAGTCGAGCTATGAATAACAATATTGTTTCTTTTTTGCGCGCAACTTGTATCCAGCTTCCTATCTTTGTCATGAGCATTTCTCGCGGACTAAAATAATTAAAAATACTGAGAAAGAAAAAAAAGTCGCGTGTTTTGTTGTGAGTACGAAGAGTTTATAATTACCTCCAATTGTTCAAAACACGTTGGCTTCTTCTGTAAATTTTGATGTTGTTTATTTCGGTTTTGAATCATTAGTCAGAATTATCATAGCTTTTATTATCATTTTTTGAATAAAAGCAAGGATATGTATAAACCATACTTTACTGAAATCGCACCAAAAAAAGATGTTGTAGGAATAAAATATTTAATATCATATTGCTAAGAGATCTGACTATTTTATAAACCACTTATAAAATTAATATACATGAGCCGGTATTCCAATTTTGAACGCACGAGAGAGCACAGTAAATTTGAAAGTGAAATTCTGTTCCATGACCTCCATCTCACACGAGACTTCTAGAACGAAATCATCTGTAAAGCACGTGAATAATGATGTAATTGTCGATAATACTATTTTTTCCCTTATGATAAAAGAACCGCCTTGACTGAAGAAAACGCAAAATGAAAGCTGCATTGCCAATCAGACATGCCACACGTTTTGGCTATATAATGATAATGTATGACCAACTTGAACGCAGAAACTTGCATAATTAACGAAATTTATGTCTCTTTATATAACTTTGATCATAATTTCGGATTTTGACAAGCGTATTCAGTTTCCTCAAATTCTCTGAAATCAGCTGATCTGATTTGCTCAATTCCCCCAAATTTATTTTTAAAAAAGTTAGCAGGAGCCCATTATTAATAAAATCCTATTTTCAACCAAAAGTAGAACATTTGTCATTTTCATTTCGATACTGAACGTTGTTTGCTGACTTGTAAGCTTGAATGAGGGAAAATATTGCGAATGTAACAAATTCATATATTGACATTCCGAAAACACAATACAAACCCACAATTTTTATTATTTTGATCAGGAATTACTCTCGCCTTGCGGACACCCCGTTATTACGGACACCCGCTATTACAGACAAAATCCAGCCTCCCCCCGTAGAAAGCTTTAGAGGTTTGACTGAAAATGACTCCCACTATTGCGGTACAGTCATCAAAATTAGCTCAAAATACAGACGCGAACATTGCTTTTTTTCCAAGATCAAAATGCAGAAACCCAGGAAACTAAAAAGAGCTTTCGTGCAAAATTTGAAAGCTCAATATATGTAAAGCTATTGTTGTGATAAAATCGCTGAGATAAGCATCACTCAATAAATGGACTTAAATAACATCAGTAACATCTTTTTAATATCCGCTTACATACAGCTAAAAATAATCAGTCGATCGCCAAAGAACAGATAAAATTTATCACGTATTATAAATCCGACAAAATTTAGCAAAAAAAAAATTGTTTTACCAATCGAAAATCAAACATCCATAAACATCCATTTGATGTCATGTCGTGCAATATCAAAAAGTCGCTCCCTTTTAGTTTTGTCACGATATTTGAAAGGTTGTACAAAGCAAGAAAAACAATTCCAGTTGTTCATTTTTTCGCTGCTTTGCCATTTTCTGAACAAAGCCACGCAAAAAATCCCGGTCATTTTTTGAATCACCATTTTTATAAAGGGGGTGGGGAGGGAGGGGTGGGGTTGGTTTCAAATTATGGCGCGAAAGAACAGTGTTTAGTCAGTAATCCTAACAAATAATTTTCTTAAATATTCGCAGAGATACCTCGCGATAGATTTTACCAAGATTAAGTAATATTTTCTCTTGTTTTTACTAATTAAATTTGTGGCATGTAGATGTACTGGGATGCATTTGTGTTAACCTGCAATCAGGCCAATTTTTCGCGCTCCTTACATTCTCTTTACGGATGTCACGACCACGTAAAGACGAAGAGTAAAAGAGAGCGCGGAAAAATTCGCCCGATTCTCAGGTTACATTTATGTGCGCGCGAGTTTTTCCTGCGGGCGTGGACTCCGTTTTACAAATAAATGTATGAAACATAAACAACTCCAGTGCACGTTTCCAACAGCAGCTACACCCCTCAAATTTGATCAGTACAATCTTCTACCAGGTATCTTATAAAGAGGCACTATCACGAGCACCACTTCAAAAGACATAATTACATCGATAGAAACCTAAAAATAATGGTCCTGCTTTGTTAAAAATTACTATTAATACCAGAGTACTGAAGCTATAAGAGGAGTGCTTTCATGATTTACCCATACAGGAGCCTTTGATCTGAGCTTGGAAAAGTCGGGCAGCCTTTTTCAAGTTCTGCCCTAGTCTCTTGGAAAAATCGCTAAAAAGTAATTTCGGTTAGCTCTCCCTTCAACAATTCACTTGATATCTTCCTTTTGATGTTCTAGGGGTATTTCGTGTATGAGCTACCCTGGGTACCAGAGGTTTATTTCTCCGTCGCGTCGAGATCCGAAGTCGGCTGAAGGCCGACGACGCCCGGCGAGCGGCGGAGCCATAAGAGAGATTTGAAACCGGAAACCGCGCAAGAAAAGCCTCTGGCACCCAGGGTATGTATGAGCGAGCTTTGTCCGTGATAGTGCCCTTTTAAGCTCAGAAACCACGAATACTTCAGATACAGCAACCCCGTTCCCAGCGTCTCTCATCTTCCCGCCCCCTTGGGGGAAGATGAGAGACCCTGGGAACGAGGTTGCAGATACAGTATCAAATTTTACAAACTGACATCGGATTCTCAAACCGCAAACACTGACTCGTTCCCAGTCCCGCGCTTAATATTTTATAGGAGACAAGAGAGACGACTGGGGACGAGTCAGCCGCAAACATGGTATTTCGCACCTCTATGCGCGCGAACTAATCTTTTTGTTATTTTTTTTTTTGGTCTGTTCAACTTTTTGATTTGGTAGTTGAATCAACACCATTGAAATGAAAGCTGTTGATGAGTACATTATTGTGAACATGAATTATTATCAAGGCAAGGTGGTTCTAACCTTCCAAGAATAGTTCAAGTTGTTGATGAGTATATTGTTATGGTATCATTATCGAGAATGACAGTTCTAACAAGCGATATTTGCGCAGTACCGCGTGTTGATCGGAAGTTCTACCTGAATATTCTGAGAATCATCCCGAAAATTCCCCACAATAAATGTTTAAAAGTATAGGTGGCTTATCAGGCCGGCGGTTAACTCCGGTTTCTGTATCATGACGTGACTAGGAGTATCGCTACTCCCCCAGCTGGATGGGATGCTAATCCATCGCAGGTTACACCCCAGTATTTTGTCGCCGGTACCCATTTATACTCCTGGGTGGAGAGAAGCAAAGTGTCTTGCCCAAGAACACAACACACTGACCCCGGCCAGCACTCGCGTACCTGTCTGTTTATTAGTTTTACCATAGTTAATAGAGGGAAATGGTTATGAAGCCCGGCAAAGTTCTTTGTTATATGTTTTTGTTCGCTATTTTGGGGGTTGACCGTGCACAAAACCTGACAAAATACAATAGGTGGTTACGTGTGTTCAAGCAACTAACCAATAGAAACGTTTCGGTTACGTAATTCATGCATAGTGTATGAGCGCAAAACAAAAGATGTGCACGGTCATGGACCTTCCAACATAAATCTTAGCTTCTTTGTTTGCTCCTTTGAAGTTTGCCGGGCTTCATAACCATTTCCCTCTATTAACTGTGGTTTTACTTTACGATGAAGTCAACTGTTGATCCAATTACAAAACAAAAAATCTGACAACAATTTATATATTTATTCTCACTTTAAATTATCATGAGTTCGAGGTAGCTTGTTTTTCTCTATACCTCAGGACAAATTCACACAAATCTACCAATTCCCAATTAAGGCTTTATTACATTTCGGCCTTGTCATATACCTCTGAAATTCCGAAAGTACAGTGGAATCCAGATTTCTCAAACCCTCCATTTCTCAAACTGAAAAAACTTCCGATAACTCGAACCAAAAGTCGTTTCCCTTGGATTTGTTTCACTGTAATTTTACCCCGGTATTCCGAACTCCCGATTTCTCGAATTCCACCGTAGAGCTAAAGCTGCTTACTAAAAATCGATTATATACATAACTTTTACAGTCTTGATATCAAAGTTTAAAAAAGTTATCCAAAAAATAAATAAATAAGCAAGCGAGGCAAAAACTGGTAATAAAAATTTGTTATTTAAATGAGATGTTTAAGCATAAATGCTAACTGCGGCTAGAGAAAGCTAGAGAATGCATGAGGTGCAAACGAAAGTGAGCCATATTTTATAAATAAAGCAAAGCCTTGACTTCGCGGTGCGATACTCTACAAACTGAGCTACAAGAAAGTAATAAATTAGAATAATTTTAAAACCTTGTATATATTAACTTATTTCAAATATACACCGTTGACTTCGATATATTACATATATGACAAAACACTTCAACCAGTAGAGGTCTTTAACACCGGGGTTTGTAAAAAACGAAGAATTACATAATTACCTCTGTATGCATACTTTTCAATCCATACCTCACAAACAACTTGAACACACCAAAGAAACTGTAGTGGTAGATTTTAGAGATTTATTACCCTGGGCCCGGTTGTTCGAAAGCCAATTATACGCTTATCCAGGATTAAAGGTTAACCCTTTCACTCCCAGAGTCAAACCTTGAGTCAATAAATGTGGTTGTACCTTTTGAGTCTGTGGATGAAACCCTAGTGTGTGACCATTCAAATGAAAGCTATTGAGCGGTACTTTCAAGTGTTACTCTTTGTTTTTGACAATTTTGCAAAATGAAATTCAAGAGTTTTACCTCAGTTTAGAACTTAGCACTCTTGGGCGTGAAAGGGTTAATATAATATTTAATTTCTCTTGTAGTATAAAAGTGTTTTTCATTGCCAATGTTTTGTCAATTTTGAGATTACTCAAAGTCAAAACTGAAGGACAAAATATATAAACAGAAAACCTCACTGAAAAGTCACAAAACTGAAATCAATATTCACGCTAATCCTGGATTAGCTTAACCGGGCACAGATAATTAGTTTAAGACATCCTGCAGCCCGGTTGTTCGAAAGCCGATTAACGCTAATCCTGGATTAAAAGTCAATCGAGGTTTTAATTTCTCTTGTATGAAAGTGTTTTTCACTGCCAATGTTTTGTAGAGTTGAGATTACTCAAAGTCAAAACTGAAAGACAAAAAAATATAAACAGAAAACCTCACTGAATAGTTACAAAACTGAAATCAATATTCACGCTAATCCTGGATTAGCTTAATCGTCCTTTGAACAACCCGGCCACATGCACAAGGGCCCCAGGGCAGGGAAGAGAGTAGGGTTACAAAAGGAAAAACTCACGGGAGATGCGAATGAAGCCAAATTGTGATACTCTTAAAAATACTCATCGGAGAAAAAACAACCCCTCGAAATATCACAGGGTTTTTCAAACCCAAAAACTACCTTACAACAAACATAATTTTGTAAAATGAACTAATAACATGACTTCCAAATTAAACCAAGGAGCTATGTCACGATGTTCGAAGTAATTTTTGCGAAGTGAAAAATCACCTTTAAATTGAAAAAAAAGCCTCAAAATAATAGTTTCCTTAGATAGAAAAACACCAAAGATAATAATGAACCATAATAAACCAAACAGGAACAAGGATGGTTGAGGATGGAGAAGATTAAGACGGATTGCGAATGGCGAACTTAAAAAAAAATTGGCCATTTTTTCAAGATGCGCCATCCGTGACGTAGCCCCTTTAAATGCCCTCCCCGTCAGTTTTTTTTATCCATGAGAACCCCCCCCCCCCCGGCGAAGGCCATTTGTTCTCTCCCGACAGTAATGTATCCAATACAAGCTCGTTCATTGCGTTTATCATTCCTCAGTGTTTAACGCATTTTACTGTGACGCCTACCTGGCGACACAATCCATCCTAATGTCACGTGTACTTCTGTATAATATAATCCGTGTTTGTCTTCAAGTCCGCTATTCGTCTGTCCAGAATTCGCTCCAGTTCCTTCTCCCGTTGGTTTTCCTCCGCCAAGAAATCCGATGTGATAGAGGAGCGCCTGCCTTCAACTGGCGTGACGGAACGCTGCGGAGAAATGGCGCGAAAATGAAGTTCATAGTTCTCGTGTTCTTAGCGCGGAGGACTAAATCAACGACAATGAAGATTTAAATAAATACCACAGGATTTTTGGTAAAACCCCGAGTAGCTGAAGTGATCAGAAGTCAATTTATATAGAGCTAGAAAAAATTCACGATTAAAAACTGATTAAAATGACATGAAAGTTTACCTCAGAGTCTGAAGGAGCTGGGCCCGCAGTCAGGTCAGCGTACGTCAGCGCTTCAGTGTCCGTGTAGCCGCTACTAGCGCTAGTGTGACTCAAATCCACGGGTCTTCTGGGGACATATTCAGGGAGGACCTTGCTTGTTGAGGACATTAGAGGCCGAGGAGCACCTGGGGAGATTGATTTAGGTGGTTCGTACCGGCTTTTTTGACCAAACATTCAAGGAATTTTCAAAGAATTTCAATAATATACAGTAAATGAACAAACAAATTGGACATAATCTTGGTAAGAATCCCAATTACCCAATCTCCTTCGCAGCCGTTATTTGGGTCGTCACGCAACGCTTCTTCCACTAAAAACGTTGGCATGACGACCCAAATATCAAAATGGACTGATATGCTGACGTTCGATCTCGTTGTAAAAATACAATGTTAGCAGACGCGTCTGTTGTTGGCTCATAATCCAGACAAATCATCATACCTGTTTTCAGACACCATACCCTTTGGGGCGGCGCGCACATACCTATATGGGTTATATGAGGGAATATCCCACACCGGGATGAAGTTATAAGATAGATACCGTACCATTATCTCGATGTTCTGTAGTCACATCACCCTTCAGTCGCTCATTCTCCATCTGCAAAGCGTGCAGTTGTGTCTCATATTTTCTGATCGTGGCTTCAAGACGACCTTCTAATGACGCCACTTTACGATCAGATTCGGAACGGAGCTCGCTGTGACGTCTGTAAAGAAAACAAGTGTTATCGTAGTACTTTAGTTTAGTATACAAAACCGCTGGTCCAGACGGGTTGTAAATGTAACAAAGAGCTAAGTTGTTTTGTCAAGCGAAATGAATACTTACAAGACAGAATATTCCGAGCAACTTTAATATCAAATCCCATAACTTCTAGAATACGAGACTCTTTCCATTAGTCCCTTAGTTCGTCGAGCGAGACGAGGGGAAAAAATGGCCGCGCGAAAACTGGGGGAGAGACGAGGGTCTCCCCCCCAGATTTCGCGCGGCCATCTTCCCCCTCTTCACCTATTTTCCTTCTCGCTCGATTAATTTAAGGAAATAGGTACTGCTCGTAGTCTACGTAACTTCAGAAAACTGAATTCACTTTTGTGACTTCACGACTTGAGTTGTATGAACAAATATCGTTTACGGAACACCGTAAGCCCTAGAGACTCGCGAGTGCCTGGAAACTTGGCATGTCCACATGGCGTCATATAACGATACGTCATGTTGCTTATTATGACGCCATGTTGCTTAGCATTTTTTTCCGGAGAAATCGCGGGCTCAGTTAATTCTTGAAGTTGGTACCCAGTCCCCCAATCGTGTCTGTATTTAGGTGAGGTAATTCATAACCTGAACTCATTGTCCTTGATGTCCGCCAAAGTATCCTGGTTCTTTCTCAGAGCGTTCCTGTATTTGTCTTGATAGTTAGTTTCTAACGCTGTCAGTTCCTCGCGGAGTGCGGCTACCTCAGTTCGTAAGTTTCTGTTATCATCCTGACATTAAAAAAAATAGGAGAAAACAGATAAAAAGGTAAAATTCTCGTCTTTTCTCGCTTCAAAACTCACAGAACTTCATTAACGAATAAGACCATCGTTATTAAAGGAGCTACGTCACGGATGGCGCATCTTGAAAAAATTAGTCTAAATATTTTCAAGTTCGTCGTTCGCAACCCAATCCGTCTCAATCATTCTCAATCTTAACCATCCTTGTTCCTTTTCAGTTTATTATTGCATCTTTGGTGTTTTTCTATCTCAATAAACTAGTATTTTGAGGTTTCCTTCGATTTGAAAGTAGTACTAGCACCCGAAAGACCACCTCTTGTTTGGTAATTGTACGAAGTTTCGTTAGGTTAGGTTCTACCTGAGTCGAGAAAACGGAAGTTGAAAACTGGAAAATTTAGAGACGTTTGTATGACTGGGGCTCTAAATTTTCCAGTTTTCAACTTCCGTTTTCTCGACTCAGATAGAACCTAACCTAACGAAACTTCGTACGATTACCAAACAAGAGGTGGTCTTTCAGGTGCTGGTACTGATTTCCCGCTCAGTTTAATTTTAATCACTTTGAATTTGCGGCAGCCATTTTGGAGAAAGGTCTATTGTGACATGTCGCGCTAAACATTCATTTATTATTTGATTACGAACTCCAGGCATACCTCAAGTTGGCCGATGAGCTGCAGGTTACCACTGTAAAGATCAGATAAATTCTACAAAATAAAACAATCATCAAGGGTCACCGCGTAATACACTCTTTTTTTTTTATAAAAACGTCTAATTTTCAAGCTGAGGCTGAACCAAGACCGAGTGTTCTTATTTTTTGGGCGATTTCAGCCTGAAAACGTTCTTAACATGTTCTTAAGTTATATGGTATAGAATTTCAGTACAAAAAATATTCGAACGTGACCATGAAAATGGTATTAACATTTTATGTGATAGAAACTCATGTTGTTATTATAAAAAAATGTACATTCAAGTATTTTGAGCTGATTTGAACTGCTTATTCACTGAGATATTTGAAATGTTACATTTTGTTAATTTTTTGAAAGGATACTGGAATATTGTATTTAGAGCTCGATGCAAGAAACAAGTGAATAAAAATGTTCTTAGCTAAGTCTCAACCTGGCTATGTTCTTAAAATTTTGGTCAATCTCAGCCTCAACGTTCTTATAAAAAAGGTTCTTATATAAAAAAAGAGTGTACAACTGACTCAAACTTGAAAACAAAGCAACAGTTTATCGCAAGAGAGGATGATCTAAGAGAAGGATTCCCCGTGCCCCATAATTTCACAATTATCTTTCTTTCTTTCTGATCGAGGTTCCGCGTGACGTCACTCGAACACACCAATCAGGTTGCGCTCTTAAAATAGCTCAGCTATGGACTGGAAATTAAAAATAAATTTCAAAACATTATCATTGGAAGAGACCCATGTATGGGGGAATGCTTCTCTTAGATCATCCTCTCTTGTTTATCAATATTCGTAGAGATCATGACACCTGGAGAGGTGTGGCTATATTTTCAAGCAATTCGATCTAAAAAGGTTGGCAAGTCTCTTTATTTGGTCAGTTGAAGTCTATAGCCCTGGTCAAACGGACTCGCAAGTGCACGCAAGTATGACGCAGGTTGCGAAAAAAAAGCATTTGAATGCTCCTGCGCGCGCTGCAATTCAGTACTCGTAGTAAACAAAAAAAAACTTGCGTTGGGTGCACAAACGGTGAAAAACTTACGTCTACTTGCGCTCAAGTAAACGCAAGTCGTCGCAAGTCCGCGCAAGTCTTGGGCAACTTGCGTCTCCGTTTTGCCAGAGATTTTAAAAGTCTGTATACGGGCCAAGTTTACCAAGCTGCGGTTTCCGACTATGGATACTCCCCTGGATGAGATGCTAGTCCATCGCTGGTTACTATCAACCGCACCACGAGCATTTTCAGTGTCAGGTTGCCCTAACAATTCGCGGATAACCATGTTATACGGCGAATGTCTTATCTCTCCCTACGAACCCGCTTAGCTCAGTCACGACGAAGAACAAAATCGCACAGACTCACCGTTAACTGTTCATTTAGCGCGGTGTCTCGTAAATGTCTGTTTTCGATTCGCAAAGCTTCAAGTTGCGCGTTCGTTACCTGAGAAATAATAACACGAGATTTGAAAGTCTGATCACTAAATGACTGTTAAACTTGTAGTGCCATAGTAGATAAGAGTTATCTAATTGACGTTAGACTAAAAGCAGTCCCTCTTTTCCTTTTCCTTTAGTTCGACAAGCTAGAAGAAAATAAAGCAAGGGAAATGGCTGCTCGTCCCCAGTTTTCACGCGGCCATTTTTCTACTAAGGAGAAGAGGGATAGCCTGCGTAGCTGGAGTAAAATACAGAGCGCGAGTTGGAGGGGGGCGTACGAGGAAATAGACGCGTGCACCCCTCTGACTCGCGCTCTATTTCACTCCAACGACTGCTACGCAGGTTAGAAAAGGGACTGCTGGTAGTCTCAGCAAATTGACTTCAAAACCTGACATGTAAAAACACTCGAACTGAAAGCATAATTTTACGCTGTGATGTAATCCTTAAGCTTGAAGCTCTCCGACAATCATAATTTACAGTTTCGCTCACTCTCCTCGAATTAAGCTGCACGCATAACACATAAGGGTGCACCACCGGCACGCAGATATTCACGCACGTTCACGCACTCGATCACGCACGCGCACGCAATTTTACAAGGCTTACCTGGAGTTCAGCAGCTGATCTGTCATGCTTTGCGTTTGTCTCTCGCAGATCTTTTTCCATGCGCTGAGCTCGCTCCGTAATGGATGCCATTGCAGCGTCCCTATCGATAAATCAAATCAAATTTGGAGAGGAGAAAATGAGAAAACTTAGTTTGTGAAGATAAACAAAACGACTTTCCTTTATGCAAGTCTTGGAAGATAAATGAAAGACGCACCTTTGAAATTAAGAGTTGCAACAAAGGAAGTTTACTGTATTAAGAGTTGGGAAGAAAACCCATGTACCCATCTGTAGGAATAAATTCATTTCGAAACGTTTTTTATTTATTCCGCTTATAAGCCCCTCCCCCCGGATTTAAGCCCCCCGTTTATAAAAGCCCACCTAAAATCCCTTACGAAGTTGTTTTAGCCCAGGGCTTATAAGCGGTACACGTAGTTTACGGTAATCCACGGCGTGGTTTCAACTCGTTATGTTCGCGGTTTATAACATACTAAATTTTGTCTAACACTCTTATTTCGCAGTTCTCCTGTAATGCGCTAGGTTAGTCCTAGCGTGTACATGAAACAGTTAACAAAACAAATATACACACAAACAAACAAATAAACAAACAAACAACCGTGAAAGGCAAAAGCACCTTTTATGTATTTCAGCTGTCATGTCAGCGATCTGTTCCTTCATACCGTCCACTTCAGCCTCATGTCCATCCTCTCCAGTTGAAATTCTCTCTTTAAGCTGCAGATTGACATGAATTATCATAAGCTACGGTTACACAACTTACAATACAGCACTTGCAGAACAAACAAGTTGGTCAAGTTTTTTCTGTTTGTTAAAGTACTCGCGCTGGGATTTTTGGATTCAAGCATCAGAATGCCTCGCGCGTGCGCTCGCGGAAATAGGCTATCGATGACGTACATTCTTTCTTTATGACGCAGCAAATTGCTCAACAAACTGTACAGAAATTGCAGATTTGAAAAAGTGAGTATACATTAGGTGATTGTAACTTTTATCAGACTCCGCACCAGTCTAAAACACCATACAATAATCTGTATACCGTCGAAACTCCACTAACCGTAACGGCCCTCTACAACGGTCAGGATTTTTCATCTCGATCGTGCGCTGATCCATACACTTTACTCGTATTGAGGGCCTGTTTATATGGAGAAAAGTTGTCCCTGGTAGGAGGGTCACCCTCCATACAGAGTAACCCCGGGCGAGAGAACTTTTCATACATTTCTTCGTAAACAGCAACGAACCGTTTACATGAGAAATCACCGCAAAGTTGGCTCGGGTGGCAGGGTAACCCTGGGTGGAGGGTTACTCGCTTTGAAGTGACCCTGGGGGGCGGGCCAACTTTTTTCCATATAAAACACTTGGCTATTGTTGTTTCACCTACACATGTACCAGGGACAAGTCGGGACATATAGAGCATGTGCGAACCCAAGAGGGCCACGTTTTGGCTCGGTCAACAGGGACATCTTTTTTCATATAAACGCTCGGTAAAAGATGGCTCGGGGGGAGGGTAACCCTCCTACTAGGGACAACTTCTCTCCAATAGGCCCTTATTGAAACATCCCTACAACGGCCAGTTAATTCTGCTGGCTGTTCAAGTGTAATGATTTATATGCAATTCTGACGGATTTGAGTGCAGACACATGCGTAAAACAATGAAATCATATTGCTATGTAGTTTCAAACCTTTGAATTTTCCAGCAACAGTTGTTGAGGTCATTGTCTTCTATGAATTTAACTTCCTCCTGCTAAAAGTTCAAAAGCAACGCATGCATAAGCTTTACAATGTCAGAGCCGCCGCCTGGTTACCTCAATCGGTAACGTGCCGAACTACTGAGCGGGAGCTCGAAGGTTCAAATCCTGGCCGGACACAACACTCAGGGTCTTAAAGGAGCTACGTCACGGATGGCGCATCTTGAAAAAATTGGCCATTTTTTGTTTTAAGTTTGCCACTCGCAATCCGTCTTAATCTTCTCCATCCTCAACCATCCTTATTCCTGTTTGGTTTATTATCACCTCTTTGGTGTTTTTCTACCTTAGTAAACTATTATTTTAAGGCTTTCTTCAATTTAAAGGTGATTTTGCACTTAGCAAAAAATGACTTAAAATATCGTGACATAGCTCCTTTAAAATGACTGAAGACAAATATTTTTTCGCTGTTTCAACCGGCAAATCTACAAATTGTTGGTATTTCACATGGCGTGGGTGATCCAGTGGAAATGGCGGTTCTGTCTCCAATCAGTGCCAGCTGCAGTTGATCGTGTCAATGCTATCAAAGTAGATTGTTCATCTAGCAACTAATTATTGTGACACAAGTTGCAAATAGGTAAAATGTTAGACAATTTAATCTGTGACTTGCCTCGCAACAGCATTGCGCATCAACATGCAAAAAAACTGCCTTATGTAAGGTAACACATTAAATTTCATATCGTACCTTCCTGCACAGCTCTGCTTGTAACTTTGAAACTTCATTTTTGCTATTTTCCAGTCTGTTGAAAATAGAAAGACATAGTGTAGGGAAATTATTCATTTAGACAAGCAGACACGATGAAAATAAGTAATAATGTTATCAAATGAAGATTTCAGAGCTTTTGTAAGCTAGCCAGCACTAGTGTGCAGACCTCTCCTATGTACTTCTTGTGTCGGAAAAGAGATGTCATTTTTCCCGGAGACACAGGGAGGAAATAGGAGACGTACACACAAAGGCTATTGTAAACTTACTTTTGATTCAGATGGCTCAATTCATTATTTGATATTGACTGGAATCTAGTTGTGACCTGCAAAACACATAATCAAAATTAATGTTTGGTTAATACACGTTCAGCGTGGTGCAGAAAAGTCAATTCTCGCCTTGCCGAGACCCCGTTATGACAGACACCTGCTATTACGGACAAAATTCAGCCCTTCACTCGGCGAAAGCTATAGAGGTTTGACTGAAAATGACTCCCGCTATTGCGGACTCTCTCTATTACGGACTCCAAACTACGTCCCGAGGGTGTCCGCTATAAATGCAGTTAAAATGTGATTTAACGGAGTTAACAACAAAGAGCGCCAGTGATCACCTGGAGGTCAGCAGTATTTGGCATGTGCGCATGTGCTATGATTCCATGTGCTCTCAGAGTTGAGCGTGTTTTAGCGTTTGTGTTATGGCGGGCGTTCTTCGAGGTCTTCTAGCGTGTTCTAGGCCTCAGCGTTTTTCCCCTCCCCTCCCTCCCTCCCTTTTCCCCACTGCTTTGGCAGTGTTACGGGTGCCTGTTTCCCTGGCGTGGGGTTCATGGTTGGGTTGCCAGGATTTGCCAGCCATGGAGGAGGAGTTCTCCATCTAGGAGCTAGCTACCAAAAGTGGAAGCTCCTGGATGTCCCAGGCACCCAACCTCCACTTAAGCGATACGGTTGTTAACGAGAGTTGACTGTAACTAGGTAGGTAGGTACATGTAGGTCGGTTGGTATCACCTACTTTAAAAGAAGTAGGTAAGGAAGAAGTTCAAGAAGGCAGATAGGTGGGAAGGAAGATATGCAGGGTACGTACGTACGTAGAAAGGTGTCAACACGCAAACTACATGTAAAGGTGAATAAGAAAGTAGATAAGAAGAGTATGACACAACTACACGTTCAGAAAGAATCAACTAACAAAGCAACCATTTGCAAATGGTACATGTGTTGTTAGTTGAGTACCTTGCTGTGCGTTGGAATTGGATTGGACATACACTTCGTGGAGAGAGATCCAGTGACTGCATGGTAGCGTTAGGATGGCGACCAGGGGTAAAAGGGCAGTGAGTACACCTAAAACGACCTGGAGAAGGACAGTGGAAGTAGAAAGACGGCAGGCAGGATGGAACGACTGGAGCACTGTGAAAGCAGCAGCAGGGACAGGATGGCATGGAAGCAGAATGTTGCGGCCTTATAGACCCTATTCATAAACGGCGGTGGATTAACTATTCTTTTATATTCATGCTAATCAGCCTCCCTAGCTCATTTAGAGTAAAAAATTATATTGAATTTGCACATACTAGTAACGAGGCTAGGGGGCTGATTAGCATGAATACGACGATGATGATGAAGTAACTCGCTGTAATACATTTGTTGTTAGTTAAATAACTCACTGTATTTCCATCCGACTTGTTCTAAGATCCTCCTTCAATCTCCTCACTTCAATGTTTTCTGTTCGTCTACTTACGTCCTCCAATTGTCTGAAAATGCGCCAAGAAAACGTCAAGAACAGCAGCACAAACATTGCTGCAATGTGTTAGATGTTTTACTACACTTGGCATGCAAATTCAAAAGGCCATTTCCGAGATATTTTTGCCTCGCTCGATTCAGAGTCCACCGCGGCCACCCCCATGGTACAAAAGCTCTCATTTTGCGGGAAATGACACGATGAATAAACTTCGGTTATCATAAAATAGTTTACTTGTTAGTTTGAAGTCTATAAAGTCCGCATTCTCCGCATTAATGAAAACTATTTTATGCTAACCGAAGTTTATTCATCGTGTCATGCCGCATAGAACTTGTCGAAATTAAAAGCTATTTTAACTCTTTGTACACCTTTTTTCTGCTTCGTTTTAAAACACGATACGTTTTAATTTTCTCCACTCAACAGATTTAACTGATTACGAAATGTAAATACTTCTTATAGGATTTGTGGGTGCAATTGTAAAATTCAGTTGAAGCTTTAGCGACAGTTCAGAAAGTTGAGCCACTGCCCGTTCCGAAGTTCAAAAAGGGACTGGGCACTAGTTTACCTATTGTTCAAATTACGTCATATTAAAAAATATCACCATCACCAGAAAGATCGCATGAAAATGAGTAAGTTCACCAAGTTTGGTTATGTTACATTACATAGTAACCAGGCTGTGAGCTGTCAAAGGTGCCCCAAATCCATACAAAGTCTCGAATTTTTCTGATTTTTAAGCCTTCTACATGGTTGCAATCTAACAAACAACCTCAAACTTGGTAAACTGACTAATTTTAATGTGATCTTTCTTGTGACGGGCTCCAATTTTAATTACATTAAATTTAAAAACTTCTCCCCAGTCTCCATTTGAACTTTGGAACGGGCATTGTTTAATACCTTTCGAGTTTTTTTTACTTTCAATTTCTTTGATTCGTGGCTCTTTTTTTTCTTTTTCTTTCTTGCAAATATTCCAAGTAAATGTGGAATGAAAATATATTCCTATTCATTTATTGATATCAGCTACTGCATGAGGTAGTAAAAGTTGGACAATCCTTCGTCCTCCCGCGAAGTGCAGCCATATTGCAAATAAAGTTTTGTCAGCTGCTTTCGTCATCTATGCGGGAGTTTACCGGTACAACAGTACATAGGTTTCCGACCAGCTTTGACCAATCAAAACGCGCGTAATATCACAGTTATTTTATAAACCCTAACGTTGCAGTATTTTACCTGATAACTTCGTCCTTCATTATCACACTCTGTTCCAGTTTAGACATGTCTTCCGAGTGCTGTCTTTGGTCGTCTTCTGCAGCCTGCAGTTAACAAACATAGGTCTGTTATGCGTACATGTGGGAAATGCTTGATTATCTACAACTAAACACCCTACACCTGTAAAATATACAGGTACATGCCCCATATGGCTAATCGGCTTGTACGATCATTTGCAAAGTAAACCTGTACATGCAAGGCGATAAATAAAGGGTTTGAGTTAGCCGGAATAGAACAAGCAGACAGCTTATATAGATCAAAGTTTATCAAGGGAAATGGTTATGAAGCCCAACAAAGTTGTTTGTTCCATGTTTTTGTTAGCTTTTTTGGTCGTGCACAAAACATAATACGTTTTGAGTTGTGGCACAGAAACTAACCAATAGAAACGTTTCGGTTACGTAATTCAACCATCGTGTGTGAGCGCAAAACAAAAGATTGTGCACGGTCGTGGACCTTCCAACATAAATCTTGGATTCTTTGTTTGCTTCTTTGAAGTTTGCCGGGGGCTGTATAACCATTTCGCTCAATTAACTGTGTCTTGATCTACAAATTAATACCATTAAGGACATTTATAAAACGTAAAAACGTGTCTCACAAAGAGAGCAAGACTAAAAACTGAAAATCTTATTCCTATTTTTGTTGCTAACTAAGATACATGTAAATAGTAACAAATATATAATTACTCTAATGAGATCATCTCTTGCTTCAAGTTCTAACTGCAGATGGCCATTTTCTTCCTCAAGACGCTAAAAAATGAACAATGATCAATACAGACATACTTGAGTCTAAAGCTAGCAAACACAAGCTACTCAAAAGAAATCTGAGTTCCGTCCCAACAGTTGTCGAGCCCATGACTTTTTGCACACCAGCAGTCAGATGCTCTACCACTGAGCTACAGGGGACTCGTGGGTATGGATACCAAGGAAAGTACCCTCCCTTCTCTTCCCATTGTAATTGTCCCTCCTTTATTAAATTAATCCTAGCACGTTTGGAAATATGTTTGCTACGCGCGATTTATTATTCCCTCGGCTGTGGGCCACTCGCTTGCTATGATCACATTTTCCCCAGCTATTATTAAAATTTTGGATCATCACGGAACACTCCATTACACCACCGTTGCGTGACGACCAAAAAAGCTGCGAAGAAAACCATATTTTCTCCGGCTTCACTGGCATTGTTCAACTGATTTAAAATCACTATATACCTGAAAAGATGAGCGAGTCTTTCTGAGTTCATCCTGCAGCTTGGCCATGTCAGAAGCCTGTTCTCGGCTGGATGCAAGAGCTTCCTCTAAAGAACTCTTCAACCTAAAACAGTCACATTAAGGCCCGATCAAACGGTCACAACATTTGTTACAACATTCTGACAACATTTGTTGTGACATGTTGTGACCATGCCCGGTCAAACACGTCCACAACACAACCTCTCAACATTTCAAGAACAAAAGAAATGTTGTGACGATGTTGAGACAAAGTTTAAAAGAATTCAAACTCGTCACAACATGTCACAACTCCTCTCAACATTGTTGAGAGGGGTGGTCAAACGGCCTCAGCATCAGCTTTCAACAAATGTGAGAATGTAGGGTCCTCAAAATCTAATATAGTGGCCAAACTGATGACAACTACAATGGGCCATCCAGTATTAATAAAAGTGGTTCTTACACAAATGTATAAGAAAATAGCTGATTGATCTTTTGTTTGGGATAAAAAGTGGCTGTAAATTAATGGGTGAACATCATGAGCATTGTAGGATATAAATTTAGGTACCTGATTAGCTCACCATGCCTTCCCCTAACAGGCTGTTAGGGGAAGGCATGGTGAGTTAATCATTGTTAGTGACTGTGTTAGATTCCTTATCAATAAGTCTGAAGTGAGTATAAACCCTGGTTCACTGTTGGGGTAGTTATGTTGTGTTTTTGGGAAAGACACTAAACAGTGCCTTTCTCCATCCAATCATCCAGGGGGAGAAGCAATATTCTTCTTGTTGCTTTGATGATGAGCTGAAAAAAATATACTTACTTCATTTTTTTTATGAAAGTAACAAACAGATGATTGCAAATTAAAAGTAACTAATCTTACTGTTGAACAGTGTCTTCAGTTCCATCGCATTCATCCTTTGCACGTCCAAGCTGAAATTAAGCAAAAATATGTTCAATCACTGAACATTACATTGTGTATGCATGTTCAATCATGATCACCCATGTCTTGTCCTAGGATGGTATTTAAAGGTGACGGCCTCATCATAAGGTAGCCTGCATAACAGTCATTTCCTTTCCAAGAGCGTGGGAGGTGCGCGAAACCACGAAGGCGAAAAGAGCGAAAAAAAAAGCGGGAGGGGGAAGGGTTTCCTTTCCTGCCTCACTCCCCCGCCCGCTTTTTTTTCGCTCTTTTCGCCTGCACGATTTTGCGTTCCTCCCATGCTCTCGGAAAGACTACTACTACGCAGGCTATCCATAAGGCTGTCAATGCATTCAAATGCTGAGCATCCTACTTCTTTGGGTTAGGTATGATTTGGAAGGCGATTTATTACAAACAGACCAAAGAGCTTTGAACAATCCATGTGCTAAGGTACATGTACCTGAGATTGCAATGTAGCCATCTCCTGCTGGTGATCACGTTCAAGGTCTTCCATCATCTGCCTCCTCTTGTTAAGCTGTGCTTGGTATCCTAGCAACTGTTGCTAAGGGATTAAATTATCGCAATGTACACTGTAAGACATTTTTATTACATGAGTGTAGTGTTTGAGGAAATAGGGACACAGTTAGATGCCTAAGTCTGGACTTACTTTTGGAGCTGTTAAAGTTTAAATTTTAAAAATAAACCTTTAACCCTTTCACTCCCAAGAGTGCTAAGTTCAAAACTGAGGAAAAACTCTTGAATTTCATTTTGCAAAATTGTCAAAAATAGAACAGTACCACCAAGAAAGTTAGTTGTACAAAAATTCACACGGCTATGTACATGTAATGATAATTTATTTACAAAATAATATACAATGTACCTGCATCAAATCACTCTTCTCAATCAAGGCCTTCTTTTGACTCTCGAGCCCTCGGATACGGTCGTCTCGTGCTTTTGCCCTCCTTCCCCCTCTAGCATCTTGGCTCTATATTCCTACAGTAAAAGGGTGAATCAAGACAAGTTTATTGGGGTGACTGTGACTGGCTTTAATGCCCATAGTGGCTCACTCATGCAACATACCTCTAATCTATCCTTCAGTTTATCCACTTCTGAATCTCTGGATTTTAGATCAGCCAATAGCTAGAGGTGCAGAAAGCGAGAACAATATTTAATATTTATTTATTAATAGCAGAAAGAATTATTTCATAAATAAATTGAACTGTAATCAGATAATTAATCCAAAATGCCAGCTGGTGATTTTCAAGGTACAGTACAGGCCAGAGATGCATGTAAGTGACCAACACAAATGCGAATTAACCCATGCACATTTTTGGTATGTATCTGTGGCCTGTAACTAGGCATCCCATCTCGGACTCGGAAAGTCAAACAGACGTAGGAGTCAATGGACACAGTGCATGTAATCACAAGTTTCCAATAGCCACTTCGGCTCTCTCAATTCTCAGAGAAGGAGATTTAATCCGAAAATATTTTTCTCCTCGCTGCCATTTGCAGTCGTGATATCATACCTGGTCTCTCTCCTTTTCAACATGTGTTGTTTGTTTGTTGCTCTTCTTCTGGAGTTTTTCGTGCTCATATTTTAGATTGTCAACCTAGAAAATGTGCAAAATTGTAACAGCTTACAGTTGAATCTCGGATATCCGCTTATGGGAGGTTAAAACTGCATTGTATGTGGCTCGGATCATGATTAATTGTCTGCTTACGGGAGGTGTCCAATGCTTGAGCCCAGACCCCTTGATCCAGAGTTCAACATGATAACCATAGGCCAGTGCACCTCTCCAATTGAATTCATCCACAGTAAGGCAAATTGAAATATTTTGAGCTTGTGACAGATGAGGAGGGGGGGGGGGGGGGGGGGGTTCTCAAGGTGGTGGGAACCGGGAGAAATTAGGATAAACATGTACAGTTTGCAATAGAAAAAGAAAAAAGAGGGGGGAGGGGTGGGAACCAAACATAAAATCTGAAGAGGGAAGTTCAGACATCCCTGCCCCCTCCCCCCACTAGGAAAGGTTAATCACACATATCATGAATGTACAGTATGTATGTACACACCTCATCCTTGAGATGCATCACATGTTCCTCATACTCGGTAACAATGTCTCTTTGAGTCATGTCCATCTCATCCACTTTCTGTTGAAGCCTGCCAACCTGTTGAAGGTCAAAGTACCATAAAATTACTTTATGTACATTGTGCATATTGCTACATGTACATGCATACTCAGTACTGTTGCCACTTAAAGTGTGGTCCCGCTAACTCGAACTTGGTTAACTCGAACACCCCACTATCTCCCTTGGGAGTTGGAGTTAGCAGGGTTCTACTGTACATTATTTTTACATACTGTACATGTCTGTCTGTCTGTCTGTTGTCTATGGTAATTTGAATATAAGGCAAAGAAAACTAAAGAGCAAACTGTTTTGAATAATAATATTTATCAATAAATTGAATGCAAAAATAAATAAATAATAAAACAAAAGAATGCCATTTTTGGATTGGGTGTATAGTCAAAGCTTTCGGTAAGCAGACACCCTTGGGCCATAAAAAGTGTCTGCTTAAGAGAGGTGACTTCTGGTTATAGGCCAGAGGTTAAAAATGCAGTGTTTGTATGTAGCTGGGTACATCGTCATGACTGCGTGTCCGCTTAATACGAGAGGTGTCCGCAGGGCTGCAAATAACAGTCGGTCATCGGACAAAGGCCGACAGAAATTTGCCAATGTCCGATGAAATACCAACCTTGGTCGGACACTAATGTCCGGACAATTTTTTTTGCCTTCCAATAATGCAAACGCTAATGAGTTTTATTCTAAACGCAAACTATGTAATGTAGTTTATTCTGCGATGACAACGCGGTAAATTAGCAGGTTCGCTTATCAAGCAGTACTGTAATATGATGTCCGACCTCATTTTTGTTTTGTCCGACCAAATGGTGACTTAGTCGGACACATGTCCTTTTCCCTTTTAAGAAAAAAAAATTATTTGCAGCCCTGTGTCTGCCTACGGGAGGTGTCCGTTAGTGGAGGTTCAACTGTATTGTAAACAACACATGTTACTACTTGTCTAACAGCTGATAGATGTGTTTTTTTAATTTGATTTCATCATAGTTCTTGTAATGTTCATGATTGTACAACTGTAGGTACACACCTACTACACGTACATGTACATGTAGGCTAGTACACACCTCCTGGCTCTTAAGTTCCAGTTGACCTTTGACAAAGTCCGTTTCCTTGGTTTTCTTGTCCAGTTGTATCTGAACAGCGTGCATGTGGTTTTCCCATTCTGCTTTCTTGGCGGTCACCATCAGATCAATTTGTCGCATCAGCTGGAACAATTTATATGTATTAAAAAAATATATCACTATTCAATAATTACAACGATATTAATGCATTGTATTTTTACCAAAAAGTTCCATAAAATAACTTTTGACAATTATTTGATGCCAGCCAATTGGGCAAATTTCATTGATTACATGTAATCCATGTTTTTATGACTGATTGAGAGATTTACAAACTACATTGCATAATATACACAAGATAATTTGTACAATGTTATTCACCTGTTACAAAGTTTGGTTTGGCCTGTACAGCATGCACATGAATACCGGTAAATAAAGTTGATCATCAGTAAGCTTTTTTATGTAAACAAATTTCCACATCTCAAATCTTCCAGCAAAATTGTCTCAAGTTTCAATTTTTGTAACATTTCAGTCCCCAAATACATTGTACTTGTAATAAACCTATTTAATACGTACGAAGGTGTACACACTGTAGATCATCGCAGTGAAAGATTTACAACTTCTAAGCAGTTGTAAAGAGAAACCTG
This sequence comes from Desmophyllum pertusum, assembly GCA_029204205.1. NCBI lineage: Eukaryota > Metazoa > Cnidaria > Anthozoa > Scleractinia > Caryophylliidae > Desmophyllum > Desmophyllum pertusum. The sequence continues at coordinate 1,026,986 of MU827798.1, read as the reverse complement.
AAACAATTCAGGCTGAATTTTTTTTCAGGTTTCACTAATTTATAACAGCTCAAGTTGTACATCTTTCACTGCGACGATCTACCTTCGTAATCTTTATCCCGCAGTTCAATAATATCTGATTTTTCATATAGTTTCATTCATGTACATGTAATATAAACATTTGAAACACTTATAGGCTCTTGTAAGGTAAACACAGCCTTAAAATACTGTAGACGAATGAAGAGTACCTGTAGGGTTTTTGAAGGCATCTCTTGAGGAGAAACATTAAGGCTTTACAGTGAATTAATAAACTATAAGTTTCACTTCCTTTCGTTATGGAAATAAAAAAAACTGCTAATTCAAAGCCACAAGCCTTATTAAAAACTGTGTACAGTCATATGATGCTACTAAATAATTAATTTGCCACAAATTTTCAAAATATAATTAACTACAATTTAATAATTATAAGTTACTAAATAATTAAATACCATTTATCACAAGATTATAAATACATTTATTGTTTTGTTTGCACCACTCTTAATACAAAAATAATGTACATAACTGAGCCTTAGTTATATTTGAAGTGTCCCATACATGTACATGTACTAAGTTGGAAAATGTACCAGCTATAGTACCACTGGCAGTTCTGCGAGTTTCGGTTGGCTCTATACACTGGAACATTTTCTATGGGTTTAAATAACAGACAAGTGTTCTTTTTCTGAACTAAGGTACACTGTACATGCATATGGGAACAATGTTAATTATAACATTTTGTCTGGCATGTTAAAAGTATAGAGTACTACAGAAACACTAATGAATGTTGGGAGAACTTGGCGTAAATGCTGTGTTACTACATGTACATTGTAAACACAAGCCATTAGGTAAGTACATGTACATGTACTTCTGTCAACAATATTTCTCATTCTCCTAAACTTATAATAATATTAATATACAAAATAAAGTATTGCAGCACTTGCAGTGCAAATTCTTGAGCTCATTCTAAATGTGTACATGTACAGCTTAAGTTCATTACGCCTGCAACTGAGGCAAACTTTTGAAATTACATGCATCAAAATACATGCACATGTACATCACCTTTTCACAAAGAATGTTTTTGCAACGAACACACAACCCAGCCCCACATCCTTTCAAACAGATTCTCTCACACCTTACACACAGAATGAGTGACATTGTTATCACCAAAAGAAGGCCAGTGCAAGCAAAGAGTAGTGAGTCACAACTTTGCAAACCACTGTGAGTTTGGGAGAACTGAGGATCACATACTTAATTCTGGTCAAAACTACAAACCACAGGAAGAATCTGAAGTGAAATATGTGGCTCAATAGAATTAATCTAATTAAGTGCCAGTTCTAATTATACCAATTTCAATTTCTTATTGACAAAAAAATGATATGTTTCTAAGTCTATTTCAATGTGGCACTGACAGTTTTAAATTGTGGTTAATCCCAAAAAGAAACACATTTTATATATTGTACATGCATGTGACTACTGGTACAATGTAAACCATCCTGTACAGTTGTAGTTGGTCTGTGAATAAAAGCCGACTCTCATAATTATACAATGCAGAGGCGACATACTTTGGGCTTGTCACGCAATCATTCCATAGATCGATTGCGTGACATAAGCCGAAACAAATATCTGCGTAGGAGCCTAAGGTCGTGTTCTATTAGGAGCAACCGTTTTAGGTTGGTTGGGTTTTTTTCTTGTTCTATTGGGAAAAAATGTTTTCGGTTGGTTTGGTTGATCAACTTTTTCAACTGGCATCAAACTAGGTTGAAATGGTTGCAACCGTTTCAGCCGAAAGCGGTTGAAAAGTGTTATAAAGAACTAAATTGGGAAACCTCAACCGTTTCAACCTAAACCGGTTGCGGTTGAAACGGTTGATCCCAATAGAACACGACCTAACTCTCATGTGGATCACGGGATAAAGTTTGTATCAGGCTATGTAAACACATTTTATTTCTTAAAAATAGCTAAAGTGTACCAACCTCTCTTAGTTCTTCCTCACATGATGTTAAAGAACCTTTCCTGATCAAGCTAGAAAACAACAACAAAAAGACAGTTTTACAAGTTAACAAGAGAAGCAGACACTGTTTTCGTGAGAGTTCCATGCATACATGTACATATATGGTTGAAGTAAATAAGTACAGATTAGTAACTCAATAGATATTGAAAGTTAAAAATCTCAGGCTTTCTTGTTTGGGTTTTGTGCAAGTGGCGAAGGTCCCGCTTTGCTCGCCGGTTCGTATAACTCGCAACCCCAAATCCTGCTCACAGGCTAGAGCATGTGTTCTCTTCTGTGGCGGTTTACTTAGGGTACAAATATATATATTGGGTACAGTACTATACATGTACTTTTTAAGGTACATAATTATTCCACGAAATCGAGTTGTACATTATAAACTCAGAGACAACAAGAGTTGACTATGAGTTCATGTACGACGAGATTGAGTAGAATAATAATATTGTTTTATAATATACTCACCATAGGCCATATTGCAAATTAAATAAATATTATTACCGGGGAAAGAACAAAGGAAAAAACAGAGTAAAAATGGGATTTTTATTCTTTTGAGAAACATTGCATGTGTGCACATGCCCCAAACTCGTAATTAGCGGGCAAGCTTCCTAAATAAGGTAGTAATGGTACATTGCCTCATATACCTCGAGAAGGGAACCAATGAGATTGCCAAAAATTGCAATATCCTGTGGTGAGTATATTATTATTAGAATACAGCACATGAACATGTATACCATTAATACCCTCAAACCCCCCCCCCCCCCCCCCCCCCCTCCCTCCCTGCTCCCTGGCCGACCCTGTCAAATGAAAAAATATATTTCTATCAACCTTACATGCACTAATTATTTTATTTTGTATTATTTTTAATCACAGTTTTTACCTACAATGTATATATCACACTGTGGTTTAAATTTGTTTATGGTTTCAATTTTTTAAACCAGTTTGATTTTTATTTCTTTGTTGCAGATTATACAATGTGACAAAGGAAAAAATCAAATCAATTGGTTTGAAAATTTTCAAACAAAAAACTTCTAGATTTCTAACCTATATGCATAATATGGGTGTCTCCAACACGAACACCAAAGGCCTGATTCTTCATTAATTTTAGGCCTGTCAAATTACAGGGGATGAATCTGGCTCAAACGCTTCGTCAAAAACCAAGGCGTCTGACAAAGCATTTAAGCCAGATTCATCCACTGTAATTTGACAGGCCTAAAATTAATGAAGAATCAGGTCTTCGGTCTTCGTTTTGGAGACACCAGGGCTGCATAATATACATTACTATACATACATGTATATCAGAAGTTTATCACATCTGATTAAATGCATTAAATGATTTGAACATGTATATATATATATAGAAGCTTCAGGACCTCATAAATTATAACCAAAACTGTGTTAATTGCTTATAATGTATGTATGTATTCATAAATTAGCACCTGCAATGATCTTGTTACTAAAGAAGCAAATAAATTATTCAATCATAAATGTCATTAGAATAAGAAACAAAGATCTACTGAAACACCTGGCTTCACTAAACTTCATTAACATAAACTTAATTTTAAAAGAAAATAAAGAAAATTATAGACGTATATATTTTTTCTTCATAATTGAGACTGCACAAACATGCTAGCTCCACCAAAAGATTCAAAAGGGGCAAGAAGTCGATCCCCATCACCACATCTACATCGGCGAAAACTATCAAATTATGACAGGAGCCCACAGGCTCCTGATTATGAAAAATCTCAACCGGGAGAAAGACAGACAAGAAAGCAACAATGGTGCGAAGAGCGGCCTGAGGTGAGTTTTAATTTGTGGAATCTTTTCCCACCAAGGAAAATTTGCAACCATAATAGAGTTCTTGAAGATAGTAAATGACCTTAATTATTTTAAGTACTTGTAGGCAAGAGAGAACAGAGTTCATAACACCACTTAAAAAGAAGCCAAAGGTGTACAGTGTAGCTCATGAAGTTAAATAGAAAATAAATCAAATGAATGCTAAATATAAAAAAAGTATTTCTAAACTTTGATCAAAAAGTGTGGTAGAATAATGTTTATTTATACACACAGACTGACAGGACAAATGTATGTATGTACAATGTATACTGTAGGGAACTGTAGGGAGTAGCCCAGTGCCTAAGTGAGTCTAGCTAGTGTGTGTCCCTCGATAGAGGCCCTTAGCACAGTTTTCTTGACTTCTAAGAAGACGATATCAAAACGCTTTGATGGTTTAATCAAATTACACAAGAGAAATATTTTAGAAAACACAAGCCGCAGGTGAGCGTTTATGCATTTCTCAAATAACCAGTGAGTGTTTTATGACTGTATAATACATGTACATGTACATGTATGGCTTTGGCTTCTTTATAAATTTTATGCTTTATAATAACCATCGCTGCCTAAAATGATAAAACATGACTTTTCTGTTTTATACTCTAACAAAACATTTTTTAACCAATCAGAGCGTGCAAAGAATCCAAGCTACATTGTATATTATAAAAAAAATTTGTTCATATAACACACACTCTGATTGGTTGTATAACCAGGGTACGACGCCATGTAACATTTTTATAGGCTTTACAGTATATACAACCTCGTCTCCAAGGCCTTCTCGGTATTCAAAATGGCAGAGAGAGAAGACCCTGGCCAACAACAGATCATGTGACCCTATATCAACCAATGGCGAGTCTTCTCTCGCTGCCATTTTGAAAACTGAGAAGGCTCTGGGGAGGAGGTGTATAATTTTACAAAAGAAAATGGCCACTTCCTGCTCAATGGAAAAATTTGAATGTATTTTATGTAACTAACCCTCGCCTGGTTCGCATAAACTTTTACTAGCTGATAAATTATTTTAGGTTATAAATTAACGCGTAAATTACAGCATACCATGTGGAAATACGCAAGCACCAACATCATCAATAAGTTACATGTATTAACTAAAAATGCATTCTTTCAAACCGATATATATATATAAGGCAATATAAGCTTACTCCAACTACATGTAAATAATATAAGCTTCAAGCTAAAGAATATAGAACAGTAAACAAAGTGTAATGCACTTATCAGTGGCCATCCCGGGGGGGGGGGAGGGGGGGGGGGGGGGGGGGGGTGAACCCGGGGACATACGCGGGCATATGGTGCGGGATTTGTTGACTTTTGTTGACAATTTTTAGCCTGGGATATGGGGATTAGATCACTTTTGCATTTTACTGACATTAATCCCGAGGATAGACCTGCGGGATTTGTTACACCGCCACCGTCTTGAAAATAGAAAGATCCTGGGAACGAGTACAGTGCCTTTTGTCGTCTATGAATCAATAATACGTTCCAAAATGGCGATGGAGCAGGCAAGCGTGACAAGGTGCAGTAGCTATAGACAGATGGACTTTGTTTGCCTTTTATTAGCCCCGATCACCACTCTATGAAAATTTGGGAGGTTCCTCGAAATATTTACTTTTTTGGTTTTAGCTTCTTCTGTTGCTGTTTCAACTATTACAGTACATGTATTCCCGGGGTAGGGGCAATTATGGTAGCTTTTGTTTTAAAATATTGCTTTTGGGTAGGAGGGATTTGTTTATGTCATTGTGCAAATGCCCGGGGTTCCCCGGGTTCACCCCCCCGGGATGGCCGCTGATAAGTGCATAAGTGCGTAATAAACAATATTTGTTCTTTGTTTTGAAAACCTCACCTTTCCGAGAATATATCAGTAAACGTCTCCATGTCAACAGCTCTTTGGACTTTGCAAGTTCCACAGATTTGCTCTTCTTCTATTCCCCATTCATCGTAATTAAATTTCCTGTTCCAGTAAACAGTCTTTGTATAAAGCCATCCGAAATTGACCCGAAATTGATCCGATTCAAAAATTCACAACACAAAGCTTTGCCACTTTAGCCGGTTTTAAAGGCCGATCGCTTTCCTATCATTCAACCATGACGCCTTCAAAATGTGCCATCAAAGCATCCGACAGTGTTTAAATTGTTTTCGTGGCATTTCATGTGCTATTTCGGACTCATTTTCTCAAAATGAGCACAAACATTTCAACTCAGAGATTCCTTCTGCATCATTCAAAGAAAGCGCGCCCAAATAGGCACCAGGCTTTCACTCTAAAGGCCAGGCAGCTTGGCAATAAAAAAAACACATGGCGTCTCCACAGCTTTCTCAAATGGTATGTTTTTCTGTAGATTTTATCGTGACGTTCAGTGTTTTGTGCATTCTTTAACTTTATCTTAGATGACTAAGCTTGAGCTCATTTCTCGTGTGAAAAAGATACCTGAAATTAGCAGTTTTTTGCAGGGTAAAGGCTTAAAAAAGATATGCATGTTCAGCTGTCCAAAATGGTGTGTTCTGTTTTATTTTCAATTTAGGAGAAGAAGAGATTGCAGGGTTTTTTGAACGAGATGTTGAGAGGTGGCTGTTTGAAGGTAAATTTGAATTTGATAAAAACCTTTCTTGATTTTTAAATTAACGAAGAAGTCCTCAAACTGTAATATTTTGAACTACATGTATTGGTATAATTAGCATAAATTATATTGTTTGTTGACATAATTAAGTTACTATTCCCAGGGTTTCAAATATTTTGCTCTCTACTTACGAGGTCGAGAAGAGCTAATCTGCAGAGTCCTGAATGAGCCCATGGTGAGATATAAGCTTACACATATATATCCCGGTGTAATTAATCGATGAAAATCGATCATCGGAAAGCTAATCGATTAATCGATATTAATCGATGAAATTAGTTAATTAATTTGATTAATATCGGTAATCGATCATTAATCGATAGTCACACGAAGATGTTCGTTAATTAGATCGATTGCCATCGATTAACATCGATTTTGATTCGACTTGTATCAAATTCTTTCGAGATAAATTTTCGTATGTTTTCTGCAAGCTGTCGGTGACAATGGCGACCAGTCTAATTCCAGCGATATTGAACTCGAAGTTTTGATCAGATGTCATGTTAAAATAGCGTATGTTATGAGGGATTACTAAATTTTCGATTTGGTTTAACCAATGATCTGACGATCCCAAGGTCGCTGGCGCGTTTGGGAGGAATAAATGTTCCTGTTGATGTAAGTTTTGCCGGAACGTTTCAAGCAAACAAGTCAAGCGAAAGGATTCAAGCGCTCGCTGCAGCACAAGGGAAGTGATACTGATGGACGACCGACGTGTCCATCGTCTTTTTAGTGTTCTGTTTTGTTGTTTGTAACGGTTATAGCAATAAATCACGTTGTGTTAACATTCAACAGACACCATAAAAAGCGAGTCGTGGATTAAATTCCGATGAATGAATTTGATAATAATCGATGATAATCGATGACAATCGATATTAATCGATGTAATTAAGAATCATCGATTACTAATCGATAAAAGGTCACAAATTTTCTGACATCGATTAATCATCGATTAATTAATATCGATTATTATCGATTAATATCGATTTTCATTGATTATCGGTTTCATCGATTAATTATGCCGGGATATATAGGAAGAATTTATAAAATGTACAGTATGATATAAATTTGTGCCGGCTTGTACAAAACACAGGTCGCAATAGCAGTTATTACAGACGGTTAGCGGTTTGACATGCAAACAAGGCGAAAGGGTCAATCTGGTATTGAAAGCCGTTTGACATGCAAACGAGGCGAAAGGGTCAATCTGACATTGTATTGGCCCATTAGCCTCATTTGTAGGCTCGATTACCAGCCGCTGTTCGGGAAAATGAGCCAGAACGAAGACCGGACTCGAGAGAGCGGCGGAAATCGAGCCTAACTCATTTGCATACTTTTTTTTAAACAAAAGAATGTTTGACTGCAGGCTCAACTGTAATAACAGTGCTATTCAAAAGGCTAGCCCTAACCCTAACCACATTAGGGTTAGGGTTAGCCTTAGAGTTATTATTAATAGCATTTTGAATTGAGACCTGTGACCTGCGTTTTGTACCTGCCGAATTTGTGCCAACAAAGATTAATAATTATTTTTGTTTTAAAATGACAAGTTTGCGCTATATATGAACCAAAACCATTAATCACATGTTCTGGCCATTCTCATCTGACTGGTCAAAGCACATGCATTTGTGTTTTTGAGTTCCAGTATGATCTGTAAATTAGACAGTATAATAATTATTCATTAAATTTTTGTTCATTAATAATTTGTTATATATTATCTTCAAAGTCCCCAGAAATCTGGTCATACTATGCTTCACAATCTTCTGAAAAGACAAGAAAAGGAACTTCAAGTTTCACATTTGATAGCAATGCCGGTTTACCAAGGAATGAGTATGTTTCAAATATACATTAAATACATTTAAATTTTAACAGAAAGTACAAATATATGACCTTAGCTTTGAACTTGTCTGACACCCTGTACGTGACATGTATACTCTACATGCATGCACGTGCCCCGAGTTTAGAAGCTCACATTTAGAGAAAAAATAAACAGTTCGAAGTTGAGTATAAAAAATAATGTTTTCAATAGGTAATTAATAAAATAATGTAATTTCAACTCAAATTGTGTGAAGGGCATCACTACAACCTGTAGGCACATGGTACAGTAGCTCTCTCTATGGAACATTTTTGCCCTGCATTTCTTCATTCAGTTAGTTTTTCCACATATAGACCCAGACTTAGACTGTTCACAGCCTCTCTATTTTCTCAGATCGTTGTAGCCGCTCCGCGCTCACTTCTGTTCTCTCTCTTGCTTTGCACTCACTGTTAGCGTCGATAAAAGATAGGCTAAAAAAATATATTAAGGATTTGTATGGAGCTTAATTTGCTGACCACATTTAATTATTTGTTCATAGGCAATCCTTGATCATGTCTGCTAACACCCAAAGGAGGTAGAATTATTTGACATAACACACTTTAATTGTCTAGTAGTTAATTTCATATAATTTACCATTTTCATACATCACACATCATGGCCATTCTACAGTGCAGCCCTTTGTACCCTGCTCGCAGAGTCGCTTCAATCTTCAATCTTCAATCTAGGAAGATCAAAGGGGACTCTGCGAGCAGGGTATTATTTATCTAAAGTTCTTTTAATTTAATTTTAATATTAAATTGTCAGTACATGTAACTTAAGTTAGTTTTGTTTTCAGTTAATTTTTAATTTTAATAACTGCAGTGGTTAGTTTTGTCCATCTGGTTTATTTTTTCTAACTGTTTCCATTTGGAATTTCTGAGATAACAATAATAATATTATGGCAGATACATGTAATGGCTAGCTAACATTAATTAAAATCTTTCTGTAATACAGCTTAAGTGGATACGGCTTCATGGATATCGGTCTTCCACCAGCAAGCCCCAGTGACAAAGATATTGATTTAAAGGTACAAAATTAATTTTAACTTCATCACAAAATAATTAATTCACTTTCCAGTTTATTCAATGATGAACTAAGGTTGTCCTTGTAACTGCTTGTTTCTAGCTTCTCTTATATGTTTTCACTTAATTTAATATTCAATTTCATATGTTTAAACTGTTATAATTGTTATTTATTTGTTTAGGATGACAAATCTACCCTATTTCTCATTGCTGCTTACGCTCGCTATAGCTGTCCATATGTGTGGGTAAGTGATTCAGTTTTAATTGTCATGATTGTGTAGAGATCTGGCATCCCAATTTCTTATAGAGCTGTTTACTCTATCTACAAACTGTATAGATCTACTGTCAAAAAACTGAAATGTGGACTTACCCAGACTGTACAAACGTGCATTGTCTTTCATAGTTGATATTGCTGTCACTGCTATTATAGTCGATCATATCTCTTTTGTGGGTGTGGTGACCATATTCTATTATTATTAATATCGTGTACTTACTACTGTAGTTCCAGAAAATATCCATACCTCCCTCACAGAAGGATTTTTGGTTTGAAACCCCCCCCCCCCCCCCCTGGAATTACTTTCCTTTTAAAATTTCCATTTGGCTTTTGAGACCCCCCCCCCCCCCTGAATTTCCAGTGACCCTCCATGGAGTGGGTATGGATATTTTCTAGAACAGCAAATGATCAGGCAGGGGAAGTTTCAGAAAATTTACATGTCAACTTTAATTTTATTTGAAAATTAGTTAATTGGACAGTGTAATAATTATTATCACATACTTTAGGTGAGATCAAACCATGAGAGACTGGTAGCATTTTGTGGCCGTGACTCAGGCAAAGAGAAACAGAAGGACAGTCCGTTGAAACTCAAGTCTACGGCAGAGTGGAAGCAGAGAGGTAAAATAATGCAGTCAACATTAATATTTTTTATCAGGGCCCATGCCTGAAAAATTGTACTGAACTCAATTTTGTAGGCATCCAGGCCTGCAGAAAAGGCCTGTTAGCAAATTGTATTGGAATGGCAGCCCAGACTATCAGTGTTCCCATTAACGCACAACTGTGCGTATCTGACGCACAAAAATAAAAAGGACGCACAGTTTTTAGCCACAGTACGTCCCAGGGACGCACATAAATCAGCGCTCAAAATTTCGAGTGTTTTCATAGTTTGGTCTACTCTTGAGATAAATAAGATTTTTCAAGATACAAAACACACATAAGAAACAATGTTAAAGTTTCACTAGTTTCCTTTACCTTTTCATTACCTCTCCAAGCTGGAAACTATGAAAATTTGGCTGCAAACTCGAAAACGAAGCAAGAATCACAAGAATCATCAATCGGCTCATTGATGGTCAGCGGTCATACTTCATGTAATATTACATGATGTGTATATCACTTAAAATGCCTTTCTCCTTAGGGGACCCTTAAAAAATAGAAAGGACCCCCAATTACTGGAACTGGGGGTCCTTGGGACTCCTGTTTTCCAAAACTAGTGGGAACACTGACTATGCCAGAGGCATGTTAACAAACTTGTAAGAGATACGACACAGGAAGTGGATTTAACACTACCGAAGTGAATGTTTACGCATCCAAATAAACTCTCACTGATTCAGTGGTTGTTACCACAAACTTCTTCTTTGATATATTTAAATGTATGGGAACCATTTAATCATTCTTTTATTGTACACTACAGTAAGCTTATGTGAACAAGGAGGTCTTAGTTTCATTTATATTTATCAGATTTATAGACTTGCCTACAAGTCGAGCTCCGAGATTGAGCGCGGAGCGCGATCGCGAGTGAGCGCAGAGCGCAGAGCGCGATCGAGAGCTGGAAACGAGAAGCGAACGACTTTGAGAAAGTCTATCAGATTTACCGTTTTGTACTCAACATTTTGATTGGTTCCCGTTCTGCGCTATAATATTGGTTTTTGAAGTCTGAGTGGCAGGCAGAATAAAAAATAATAGTTGCACTGTAGACATTAATTTATTTGATGTGCATGCATTATTAAAATAATATACATTTTTTATATATATATAATACTGGTATTAATTAACATTTAATTTATTCCATTCAGACACCAAACTGTGGGACATCATTGCCGAGGTTGTAAAGCTGTGCATGTACCCAGCACCACTCAACCCATTTGCCGTTGATTTCAAGTATTTTGAAGGTCTGCCCTTGGTTCATAGGGTTATTGCTACTGGCGCTATGGCTCATTTCTTACAGAAGGTTGTGGCATCCGGTGACCACGCTTACAATGCCAGAGGTAGGGAATTATTTCAATTAATTTTGATTTAGTCTAACACTATGTACAGGTAAGTATATAGTGGATGATAGTACAGGAAATGCAGGAGGCAGAAGGGCCTAATGGTTGGGACTCTGGATAGGTCTGGTCTGAAGCCTGGTAAGGGGACTTGAATTGTGTCAGTACTGTCCTTGGTCAAGACACTACATTTACTCTCACAGTGCCGCCCTCCACTTTGGAGTTTGAATGGGTACCAAGCTTTTAGCCAGAAGGGCGTCCAGGTGTCCTGTGGACGCCCAATCCTGGGAGAAAATGGTGAAAAATGCACCAAAGCTTTAACAAATTTATTGGGGGACATGCCTCCAGGACGCCCACTTTTCATATTATTCTGGCTAAAAGCCTGATGGGTACCATCAAATCATTGGTCCCCAGGCAACAGTCTGACAAAACTGCTGAGCAGTAGCCTGTATGGCAGTGCATGGCAGGAGTAAAAATGGAGAAGGGAGTTTGGATGCATGCATGGGAAGCACACTCTCCTCCATCTTTGCATTCTCTCCTCGCCCTTCACACTCTCTTCTCTCGCTTCACACTCACGCCCAAACTTCTCTTCCCTCCCCTTTGAAAGCCTGCCATGCCTGATTCTTACGGTTGGAACAGACTTAATAGTACTTATAGGAAACAAAAGCTTAAAGGGGCTGGGGAGGGTTGGGAGGGTGTTGGCATTTAGCAGCCTAGTATTGTAATTCCCCTTTGTCTAGAATATGTGAACTGACTGTTTGACCCATTTGATTTTTTTCTTCCAATGTGTAGTCTTCGATGACTTGGGAGAGATAACAAGGCGCCACTTTAAGGACTTGCAGACCCTTGTTCACCAGAGAAGTTTACAAGAGATTGAAGAAGCCTCGTCGCAGTATCCAGCCCAGTACACTGCACAGCAACAAGGAATTCAATACAACACACAGCAGGCAAAACAACAGACAAACTATTACCAAACAGGACCGGTACAACAACCTCCACCAGCCTCTGCCTACCCCGGCCAGTACCAATCTGGAAGGATCTATTAACAAGCTAGTTTTATTCTTAAAAATACTAATAATACAATATTGGTATGTAGAAGTTAGCAAATATTGTCAGTAGTATTAAGGCTTTCAATTTAGTAAAATTTCCATTTGGGAAAAATTGAAAAATGAACTCAACAGTACAGGAAATTACTTATTTCATATGAATAAGGTAGAACCACACCACGGATTTGTAAGTTTGAGAAAATATCAGAGAAACATGGTACATGTACATTGTAGGTCAATGATTGACAAAAATAACGTACTTAAATGTGGGTACATGTATGGTGAAAACCATGAAGAGAGTTGAAAATATGACGCGCAGCGAAGTACAGTTGAACCTCTCTACAACGGCCACCTTGGGGCCGAAATAACTGGCCGTTGTAGAGAGGTGGCCGTTGTAGGGAGGTTTCAATATTATAATTATTAGAGTAAAGTGAACGTAACGGTGTATGGTTGGGACGAAAAATCCTGACCATTGTAGAGAGGTGGCTGTTATAGAGAGGTGGCCGTTAGTGGAGGTTCGACTGTATTTTGACGAAATTTGAGGTGTTTGGAAATGTGATGAAACACTGCCTCGAGTGTTTGATGTATCATCTCAATTGAAATTAAAACTAAGGAGTAAATGGAGAAATACAAGAAATAAATTTTTTACTATTAATAGAGGTTCTTGCCAAAATACAGTCCATACTTGCCTAGTCCAACCTCAAATATAACGGCCGCCTCTGTACGATGACCAGGATTTTTCATCCTAGCCATGCGCTGATCCATATTACTACACTTTACTCTTATTGAAATCTCCCTACAACAGCCATCTGACTCTTCAATGGCCAGTTAATTAATTCTGCCCCAGTGCATGTGGCCATTACAGAGAGAGGTTCAACTGTACATTGTAATTCATTAATGCCAATCTGCCATAAGTAGACACAAGTTAAACCATTAATAAATTATTGCTGCTTGTTCGCAGGCTAAAGTAAAATATTATGATGCACATATTTCTTGTCAAAAAATTAATATTACTGAATTGGGTGTATATTTCAATATTAATTTTTTGTTTATTACTGTGGTAATACTACTGTATTTTTATTTAATGACAATGGTTGTATGTAGAAAGTCTGATGTATGTGTTTAGTGTGAATACAAAAAATGTAGTAGTTATAGACTGAAGTAAGGTACATTTTATGAAACAAATAAAAAACTTATTATGAACAAATGTGGTACATTATTGTCATATAGTCGAACCCCGATTAAGCGGTCACCCTCGAGGAAATGGCAAGTGGCCGCTTAATTGGGTTGGCTGCTTAAACGGGGTTTCGTCAGAAATTAGCATAAGGCGTGGTATAAACGTCACTTTATCTGAATACAACACACTTGGAGGCTTGTGACAACTGTTGTTTTGAATGTTTTAAAATCATTCGTCACTTTCTATTTCGGACAATAGGGGTAAAACCGGGGGGGGGGAGGATTGGCACTGCTGGCATTGACTGATGCATAAAATTCAACAAAATGAATCATTTTAAGCAATATTTATTTATGTCATTCATACGTTTAACAGCTATTAGCCAATCGCTGATGAGCATGCAAACGGTGCGGCTGGGTGACTCATGTTTTTGTCTTGTCTCGAACACATCAATTTTCATTTTGTCTTTCCGGTCTTGTTCTCTTACGTTTGGGTTTTGCTTCTTCCTCCTCAGTTGCTGGATCCGGTGGAACAAGACCCTGGAAAAAATCGTAATAAACAACAGTGGAATCGGCTTCGCAAAAAGCTATTGTCACTCTGGAGTTTGTACAGCCTCGTTCAATTCCTGCCTCTTCTCGAACTGCTTCTTCTTGTTGTTGTTCGCGTTGATTAACTTCCTGAATAATGTTCTGAATCTCCTCTGCTGTCAAAGCTGTGTCTATCGTAAGTGGAACTACGATATCGAACTGCGACTTTTTTGTTCGCTTCCGGTGATGTACACCATCTTCAAAGACTCGCATGGCCGAATGACAACGCTAAACCAATGTTTGCTTTCACATAAATCCAAGTAGACCGTCATGGCTGCTCTTTCCAACGAAGAATTTCCATTATAGTATCTGTATGATTGTATTTCCTTGAATTTCGGATGCTGTTTCGAGCCAGTTTTGTCGCGTAACTTTGCGCCGAACTTCGTCTTTCGAAGCCATGATGGCAATTTTTGGCAGGCGTTCCAAGCCCAAACCGCGGAAAACTAAGCACGAGCCAAAACCGCGGAAAGCTAGGCACTAGTATCCATATTTTCAAGATGGCGGACCGTCGTGAGTCAGGTTAGACTAAAGTTTGTCTGTCTCTTTCGTTGTTAGACAACCTTCTAATTCAATAGTATTGTAAGATTTGGCTTTTAAAATTAATTGAGACAATGGTCACAAAATACCAAGTTAATGTAGCATTTATGACGATGTACAATTCTAAAAGCTTATCCATCAATTTTAAGTTTTTCTTCTGATCGACTACATCGATCAAGCAGCAATCAGTCTTAATTTTAACAATTATTGGATGAGGCTTCGGCTGATAACTCTTACCTCGACCTTGATTATTCTGGATATTACAAAAACCGAATCTAATAATTGTTTTATTATACATTCCAACGAAAAAATAATGCTTCTGTCACCGATGTTGTTTACTTAGCGGCAAGCAAACGCCAAGCGCGCGAACTTGACATGATTACGTACTCTTGGAAATAGACCATTTTACAGTTCTGTGAAATGTAACCAAGCCTCTGTATGAAAGCGAGGTTAAGGGTGACCATGAGATGATAGAGGTCAGGAAACTAGTTTACATAATAACAGAATAATTTACATTTGAAAAGAAGGAAGGTTTGTATCACAACAAAGTCACCTCCAGCCTCACTTCTGTTCAAAGGCCTGGATTCTAAGCACACAACTGTAAAATGGCCTATTATGCACCGCATGCGACATGATTACTCGTGATCCTCTCACGAACTTGACATGATTACCCGTGACCTTGAGTGTCCTGGACATGATTATTGTATAGTCTGCAGGTAGATGCTTTCAAAGGCGCTGATTTCGAAAATTCACTGTACGCTTTCGGCCAATCAGAAAAGAGATAGTGAGTTGAATGTATAATAATCCTAAATTAAAAGGAGCAATTTTAGAATACCCGGCAACTTATTTAACATATCAGCTGAACGTTTGTAGATGAACCAAAATGATCCATTCTTATTCGATGACAATAACCGTCACATGTAAATAAGTTGCCGGGTATTCTACAACTTAGCCCATATATGTTGATATGTTTTGAAAAATTTGGATCTGCATGCCCAAATTCATTGCAAAACTCTCAACAAGCTTTGCAACGGTTTTTTGGAGCGCTAAGACTCGGGCTCGGATTTTTAAACTAGGGTCTCGGCATCTCAGCGAGTCTTGGAATTTTACCATTCGCCACCCCTTAAATCAGAGGACTGAATTATAATTATTATTGTATTTATTAATTTGGTTAGGGAGAATCAAGGACATCTCAAGTAGGAAAATTATCGATAATGCAACTCGAAAAAGACGCCAGAAAAGACAAACTTGAGGCATTGGAAAAGGACAACTTTCAAGATGATACCACATTCTCACCTGACAGTAGTTCCTGCCAAATTGAAAGGTTCCTGCCTTTAATGACACCATGGAAGGTATTTACAACAATAATATAAATATTAAGTAAAGCCTTTTTGGAGCCTAGTGGCTCAATAGCACAGGACTGCAAATAATTGTTTTTTCTTGAAAGGACATGTGTCTGACGAAGTCACCATTTTGGTCGTGACATGATGATTTTATTATAAGCAAACCTGCTAATCTAACGCGTTGTCAATTCAGAGTAAACTAGTTTGCGTTTAGAACAAAACGCAGGCAAAAAATTGTCTGGACATTATGTCTGACCCTGTTGGGATTTCATCAGACATTGGCAAATTTTGGTCGGCCATTGTCCGATGACTGACTGTTATTTGCATCCCTGTAACATATAGCATGGAAGTGCCTAGGAGTATTGCTACCCCCTGGACAGGATGCTATTTACTGTAGTCCATCACCGATTACCCCCATCATTTTTGTAAGGTTAATTAATTTTGTCCTCTATAAACCTTTCGTTGGTACCCACTTTAATATACTCCTACTGTACATACATGTACGTGGAGAGAGGCACTGTGAGAGTAAAGTGTCTTGCCCAAGAATATACAACACAATGACCCTGACCAGTGCTCAAACCCGGACCACGCCATTCAGAGTCTAGCACACTACCGAAATGATAACTTTCCTTTCTGTTACCTCTTGTTTTGTTTTACTTTGGTTGTTTTTATTTTACCCGTTAAAGTACATTGTAGAACTGTTCTTTTTGCATTTTGTAACATGCAGTATTTTGTGCCTCATCTCGTAGATAAAAGAAAGAAAAGAAAATCCAAAACAGGGGAGCTGTTTAAACAGGTCTGTGAACTGATTTTAGGATACAGTGAACTCTCTCAAGACGGACACTATCTGGACCGGCACAAACTGTCCATCTTACAGAGGTGTCCATCTTATAGAGGTGTCTGTTAAGAGAGAGTTGACTGTACAATGTAATATTGAATCAGTAGAGTCATCCATAATTTACCGTACCATTTTAATATTAGTTTGTGCTCTTAATCCCAATCACCTTCAATAAAAAGGTTAAAGGGATCCCCGACTGTTGGAACAAGTTGCCGTTAAAGTGATAGAAAAATAATCTGAACCTAAAATTTGTTGAAAACCGCGCAATATTATTTCAGTGTTAACGAAAAAACTGGCTACAAATCTCTGCCATTTTAGGTTTCAAATTTCCCGCGCGCCGCCATTTTGTATTATATGACGTATTGTGGTTGCCGCTATTGTCAGTAAACAATAGCTCTTTTGTTGTATAACAAAAGGGGCAACCATGAAACGTCATAAAATCCAAGATGGTGGCGCGCGGGTAATTTGAAACCTAAAATGGCAGAGATTTGTAGCCAGTTTTTTCGTTAACACTGAAATAATATTGCGCGGGTTTCAACAAATTTTAGGTTCAGATTATTTTTCTATCACTTTAACGGCAACTTGTTCCAACAGTCGGGGATCCCTTTAAAGTCTGTTCCAATCCAATGTACTTTATCAGACGAGCCAAGTGACTCATCACTGCTGGTGCTTAACTCTGACTGGTCTCTATATTAGCATGAAGTCACTAGGAGTACCGGTATTGCTACTCCCCCTGGATGGGATGCTAGTCCATCACTTTATTCACACATTACCCTCTGCCCCAGCATTTCCGTCAGGGTTGCCCTGAGGGCTGCCAATTCACTTGTACCATTTATACTCCAGGGTGGAGAGAGGCACTACAAGAGTAACATGTCTTACCCAGTGACCTTGAGCTCAGTGCTCAAACCTGGACCACTCAATCCAACGCATTATGCCACCACACACCCCATACCCCAAAAGGAGGTGAAACATCTTTCAACAAGAGGGGGGCTGGTTCCCTTCCCTATGTCTGCTTCTGCCACTGCTTAATGTACAGTAACTGAGCAGTAAAATGAGCCATGATGGCTTTAAACTTCCTGATACTAAGTTCTTCGAATGTTTTTGTTTTGTTGCTCAACAGAGATTTAGAAGAACTTTTGCCATGCTACTGGAAGAAGCAGTAAGTGTCTACATGTACATGCCGTAATAATACTTCTCACACACCACTGTTAGCCATGTCAAGCCGACCGCCGCAAGCCTGACCTTTATTGTAAAATCAAAAACTATACACATATCACGCTAAAACTGGGAAGCCTCCAAAATTACAAGCTTTGTACATTAGTTACATTGTATAACGCCGAAATTAAAAAATACTACTGAAATTCTTTGGGTGGGTGGGTGGGAAGGTCAGTAATGGCGGACGCAACAAAAACAACTGCCCGCCTCACCGGTCACATGACCTATACCCAGGCTCCAGCGGTGTGTGAGAGAAAATATTTTCCACTTTTTTTCGTTTCACTCAGCCATGCAGTGGAAAATTTACCCTTAACAAGCTCACGTTTTGTATGTCATTGAGCAAATACTGTAGTCAGCAAGACACAGAAAAACAAGAGTGGATAGTATAACCCCCTGACCTTGTTATTTTGTTAGACATTGTACTTGTTGTGTTTATAAAAAAGTGATTTATTTATTTATTTGTCCAGCATGACGGAGAAGGGAATGAATTGGAATCTAAATATGATCTAAATAAATGACAAAATACACACAACCTCAAACTGCAAAATTTATAACTAGGTTTCTTGCCAACCTACAATGTACATGTATGATCTCATTCGCATTCTCTTTTTATTATTTACACCGCAGTTCACATTACATGATTTATTTCATCATGGCCTATAATATTCAATTGTTTGTTTGTTTGTTTATTTGTTCTATCCAGCAACAGGAAGCAGAAGCCGGTGAACCTTCCTACAACTCAGCCAATGTTCCCCCATCAAAGTTACCAGAGAGGCACTTCTGTTCTGTCTGTGGATATCCTTTTAACATTTATCACTTCTCAACACACCACTGGTAGCCATGTCAAGCCGACCGCCGCAAGCCTGACCTTTATTGTAAATCAAAAACTATACACATATCACGCTAAAACTGGGAAGCCTCCAAAATTACAAGCTTTGTACATTAGTTACATTGCATAACACCGAAATTAAAAAATACAACAAAATACTACTGAAATTCTTTGGGTGGGTGGGTGGGAAGGTCAGTAATGGCGGACGCAACAAAAACAACTGCCCGCCTCACCGGTCACATGACCTATACCCAGGCTCCAGCGGTGTGTGAGAAAAACATTTTCCACTTTTTTTCGTTTCACTCAGCCAGTGGAAAATTACCCTTACTTTTTCAAAAACCATTATCTGTATTTCTGGTTGTCACACAACGCTTCTTCAAGCATTCCTTGACAACCCAAATGTATACCTCCATTATTATCATTTATGGCCGAGGACTCCTTGGGGTCTGGACACTACCGAATCCATCAATTTGATTGGGTAAAAGGATATTGACCGCGGTCAATATTCTCCCGTCTAGACCAGCATCTAGACCGCAACGCCGCCGCAATGCTGCCGCAACATTTTCAAGTTAATTGTGAACAGTGAACCTGGGCTTGAACCCGAACCACCCAATCCGGAGTCCAACACACTTACCATTAGGCCACCATGTCACTGTCAGTTCTGCAAGAAGCTTCACTGCACCTTGTACTTGGACTGCTGCTCTCCAAGTACAAGGTGCTGTTGGATTTTTTTTTTAATAAATGTGGTAATGAAGTGATTTGTGAGTCCTTGACTGCTCTGTACATTCCCTCGAACTACACGTGTGTGTCCTGTGGAGCGAGATATTGCTGTGTGAGGTGTTTATCGACACACCAAGACACAAGATGCCTGAAGTGGACAGTTTGACCCCGGTTACCATCCGATGTTCACTTTCTTTTAAACCACACAACTTAAAGAACAGTTGCAGCGACCTTTCAGCAATCAATAACCTGCTCTGAATTCAATTGGCAACGAGAGGCACGATTAATTCATCCCTGAAGATAAGCAACTTAGATAAGCAACGTTCTGTGAGCAGTCTGGGCTAATAAGCTTGACTGAGCCCGTGGTTTTTGGTCAAAGCAGTTGCTAAGCGACATGATGGCATGATGTGTCCGTTATGACGTCATGCTGACGTGACGTCTGTCAAAGTGGTCACGACTTGAAGAATAACACTCAGAAACGTTTTCCAAACACGGCACTGACCTTCCAGTTTTAAAGAGTTAATTAATATATACAGTTAGATACACTTTGTTTTGGGCGATTACCGTAGACTTTTTGTAGCTAGTAGTCGCATCAATGAAAAAAAATTAATAATAAATCAATGATAAAATTTTATATTATGGCGAAAAAGAATGTGTTGGAATTAGTCCTATT
>MU827798.1:932155-1005926 GCA_029204205.1 Desmophyllum pertusum | reverse complement strand
GGCTTGAACCCGAACCACCCAATCCGGAGTAGCAACGAACTTACCATTAGGCCACGATGTCAATGTCAGTTATGCAAGAATCTTCACTGCACCTTGTACTTGGACGGCTACTCTCCAACAAGTACAAGGTGCTGTGGATTTTTTTTTTAATCAAATGTAAGGTAAGAAGCTGATTTGCTGAGTCCTTGACTCTCACCCCCCCAGCACATTTCTCCTCGCAAAAAAAAAAAAACTACACGTGTGCTGTCCCTGTGACGAGGCGAGATATTGCCTGTGTGAGGTGTGTTTATCGATCACACCAAGACACAAGATGCCTAGCAACGTGGACCAGTCTTGACCCCGGTTAACCATCCAATGTTCACTTTGCTTTTAAAACACACAACTTCAAGCATCCTAGGGCCCTAAAACAGTTGCAAGCGACCTTTCAGCAATCAAATAACATGCTCTGCAAATAATAGCAATTGGCAACTGAGAGCCACGATAGAAATTCATCCTGGAAGATAAGACGAAGAACTTATAGAATCAGCCAACCTTTCTGTGAGGCAGTCCTGGGCTAATAATGCTTGACATGAGTCCCATGTGGTTTTTGGTCAAAGCCAGCTTGCTAAGCCGCCACATGCCAATGGCATGATGTGCTCGTTATAGACGCCTCCAGCTGTCGCGACGTGCACGTCTAGTCAGAGTAGGTCACTGACTTGAAGAATAACACTCAGAAACGTGTTTTCCCAAACACGGCCACTGACCTTCCAGTTTTTAAGAGTTAATTAATATTATTACAGTTAGATACACTTTGTTTTGGGCGATTACCGGTAGACCTTTTGTAGCTAGGAGTCACATCAATGAAAAAAAATAAAAAAATTAATCAATTTTATCTATGGATTGGTGAAAAAGTAATGTGTTGGAATTAGTCCCTTATTTAATGTACTTACATGTACGACCACCTCGTTAATACGACCACCTCTTCAATACGACCACCTCGTTAATACGACCACTTTCTTATGTCCGAATTGAAGTTCTCTCAGTCATTCTTACTTAAGAACCCCTTTACATGTAATACGACCACCCTGTTAATGCGACCCTATTTTGCTGGCCCGGTTGGTGGTCGGATTAACGGGGTTCCACTGTACTCGGTACGTTTAGCTTAAATACATTCAATTTGACTGTAGTTAGTTTTCAGGTACGCCATTGAATATAAACTAAGATAGATAAAAGTTTCAACTTTTAAAAAATCCAACAATAAAAAAATCCAACAATAAAACTTCATTGGAAGTGTATAAAATTGAAATTTAAGATAAGCTATAATTG
Organism: Desmophyllum pertusum; assembly: GCA_029204205.1. Lineage (NCBI taxonomy): Eukaryota > Metazoa > Cnidaria > Anthozoa > Scleractinia > Caryophylliidae > Desmophyllum > Desmophyllum pertusum. The sequence goes on along the minus strand of MU827798.1, from coordinate 1,004,621 downwards.
AAAATGTAAAATATGTTTGTAAATTGTCGCGCAGTAGAGTGATTTCATTTAACCCGTGAAACAATATCTAACAGTTCGTAATCGTCAAAACTAAACAAAAGAAAACAATTAGTGTCTAATAGCATCTATTTAGTAAAAATCTACTAGTATACTAATGCAAATGAGACAATCTGATTGGCGGACGCTACTCGTATACTATCAGCCATTAGTGTGCAGTGGCTGGAAGTCGTCTACAAAATTGTGGTTTCTTCTCGTTTCTCTTTAGTTTTGGAAGATGATGTTAGAGTTATTACAAGACAATTGTTTATAATTTTGTTACTAAAACAATTAGGTTATTCGCTCTCAATTTCTATGGATGTGATAGGTGATTCGGCCTACGACCTCATCAACTATCACATCATAGAAATCTAGTGTAGTGAACTGTTATAAAAGATGTGGTTTATTGTTTCATCGTGGTTCATTAAATAGATGTAGATGAACGTTTAATCATTTGTCCTCACGATGGAGTCACTTTGAGATGTTGATCGCGACGTATCGACTGCTTTACTGCTAGTCTTCATCAGGCGATGAGGTCATTTGTTTATGTGTCGCTATATGTAGCACCTTGGTTCGTTGCTATTGGTGCATTTCGATCCTCGTTATTATTCCGACTAGAGGTTGTTCCCTCAGTGGGCTGACTAGAGGTTGTTCCCTCAGTGGGCTGACTAGAGGTTGTTCCCTCAGTGGGCTGACTAGGTGTTGTTCCCATCAGTGGGCTGACTAGGTGTTGTTCCCTCGGTGGGCTGACTAGAGGTTGTTTCCCTCAGTGGGCTGACTAGGTGTTGTTCCCTCAGTGGCAGACTATTTCACGTGTTTAGTAAATTCACTCTACTATCATGAGCCCCGTGAGATTCGATGTTTAAAAGTTATTCTTAGCATCTTCCTCGACTGGTGGTTTGAATGTTTGAAAATGTTCAACTGAGATATGCATGGAAAACTGTCACTGGAGAGCAGGACCTCACTATCCAGTAAGGAAGGTGGGGTGCAGGGAGGCGGGCAATTTGGGAGCAAAGGAGGCAGGCAGTCTACGGGACAGTTAGTGGAACAAGTGCCGGTTTTGGCAAATCTTTCGTGGAAGCACTCAAAGAGTTTCCGAATTATTGTATCCAATCAGAAACTAGCGCGAGCACTCACCGAAAACTACGAAAGCAATCACAGTGCAAATCCGAGCGTTTATTCACATTATAAGCGCAAAAACCTAAATACAATGACTTAATTATCAAGTGTAATGGTATAATATTTTACTGATAAAATCTGAAAGATGTAACTTTGCTACGAAACGTGCAGTCGTCTTTAAAATTGATTTTTTTCCCCCCATGCATTTGTCTGTATGATGTTTCGCCGCAGACTTAGAAACCCCGCGATTTCAAATATACATATCAAACTCAAATCATAACCGTGATGGTGGTTTGGATATCTGATCTGTTATAATTGCAGATTTTACGATTTTATCCATTTTAATACTCAACAAACACTCGAGACAGTGTTTGATCACCTTTCCCAACAATTCGAATTTCGTCAAAAAATACAACGGATTTACGTATTTTCAACCCTCTTCTCGGTGTTTGATATATTATATGAAAAATTCAAAACGCGACTCCACGGTTTTCTTCTAGAAAAGCTACATCCCTTAAGGTGGCTGGTACGGTTTACAGCCCTTGCGCTTTGATTGATCGACTACTAACCATCTTAGTACCATCTTAGGGAATTCAGAGCCACCTTAAACTTTTTCGAAAATTTAAGGTGGCTCTGAATTCCCTAAGATGGTACTAAGATGGAAGTATCGATCAATCAAAGCGCAAGGGCTGTAAACCGTTACCAGCCACCTTAAATCTTCTCTCTATATATAGTATCTAAACTTTTCAGAATGCAATCGACTTTTCGTCCGTTACGTTAAATTGTAAATGCTTAAAAAACGAAGGCATTCCGACCAACTCATTGGTGGGGGGTGAAAGCGTGCGCAAAACAAGACCATTCGCCTTCCGGTTTCCGTCCCGTGTGCTTGTTGATCCCGGGGGGGGGGGGGTACTCCCTATAATGGACTATACGGGGAGGCTCCGCCCGAAAGGGGTCCTTTTTTAGGCTCGAGGTATATGAAAGGGTAGGGATTTCACGAGTTGAAGTATATGAAAGGGTAGGGATTTTCACGAGTTGAAGTATATGAAAGGGTAGGGATTTTCACGAGTAAATGATATTATTGTTTGGTTAACATCTCTACTGGTAATGCTTGATGATTTCTGGTGATATACATTGTTCATTAAGTTCATTACAAGGGTATAGAAAAGGGATGCAGTGCTTCTACTGTAGGTATGTGAAAAGGGGTACCATTTTCTATGGAAGGTATATGAAAGAGGTACCTTTTCTGTGGAAGGTTATATGAAAGGGGTACCATTTTCTATGGAAGGTATATGAAAGGGGTACCTTTTCTGTGAAAAATGGTAATATGAAAGGGTAAGGAGTTGGACTCTGGGCGGAGTCGTCCCCGTATAAAACTTTGTTTGAGTACCCCCCCCGGGGGCTTGATCACTGGCCTTAGGCCTTCTTATGGGACATTTTGCGCGAAATGAAAATATTTCCGTGAGGATTTTCCACATTTTTTCACGCCATTGTCCTTGCTTTTTCCACAAGGATCATGCCAGGGAGTGTGCCTTCTTGTGCAACAGTCAAAGTTATAATAATGTTGGCCAGGAACGTTTCTCCTCAACACTGGTCCACAATTAGCTGCAATGTTAAGAAATGAAGGCGGCGGCTTTTGAAGACAATCACGCACTCACGCGCTTGGCGATGTTTCCAAAAGACGCCTCCACGGGTCCACTTCACTAAACCTCTTCCGCCATGACTAGGTGAACAAACAATCCAGTTGTTGATAATTGCTTTTGATGAGGACTTGCGATCCAAATTGTTTCCACAATGAAAAATTCATCGCATTGTAGTCGGTGTCGTTCAATGGTGGGGTTAGTAGACACTGGAGTAGCATTGGAAATCAATTTTATCGGCCAGTTAGGCCTGGGGTAGACTGCGTTTGATGCTGACGTGAAATTATCATAATCAGTAAAGTGTAACTCCACACTAGGGTCCAGCCTCCGCCATCGGTTTCCATTTCACAGTAAACCTTGAACGCGTTGTCATGGGGATCCACCGTCTGGATCAACCCAATATATGCCGCTGGTATGTGTGGCTGTGGAAAGGGACTGGCACGAGAGAACAGCCAGCTCTTGTAGAGTACCTGTTTGAAAGTTTCAAAGGGCATAGTAAGTAATTAGGTTCCAGTCCCTCTCATTTTTTTACTCCGGTTAAGGGGGTTTCTACCTGAATTACAATTAAAGTAGAGGTTTAAAAGAAGAGATAGAAGAAATAAAATGATTTTTGGAACACCAACAGATAGTTGATATCCCACGCGGGTGCTCGTGCGTGGGTATCAACATTTTAACGCCCTGGCATCAACTGTCTGTTGGTGTCCATCTACTAATTTTTAACTTCAAATTCAATAGGTAATAACAATAAATGATTAGTTCTGATGAGAACAAATTTGTCTTTGAGTTCTGTAGATAGTTCTGCCTAAAACTTTCTTGGCTTCAAGAAATTAAAATGGCTTCAGCAACCAGAGGATTTCATCTAAATCGATTAAACAAAAACATTGATAAAAAATCCCTTTTTTAACTTGTGAATGCTAAAGCAATGAACGGGTTATAGCATTTGGTTGGACAAATTCACTCGGTCGGTAGGTCGATGGGCTGGGTACGGTGATTACGGGACTGATTCTTTTTCAAGTAGCCTGTTCCAGGCTCTCGGATAGTGGGGACGAGGCGAAAAAGCGAACGGCCGCGCGAAGGTAGTCAGGGAGAGAATTTAGGCAGCCTTCGCGCGGCCGTCTGCTTTTTCGCCTCGTCCCCACTATCCGAAAGCCTGGAACAGGCTATTTTTCAAGTCGCTCAAGTTCTATTTTCGACTAAATAAAGCAAATCAATGCAAATAAAACCATCTAATCAAAACCAACCAAGCATCAAGTCTGTAAAATTACAGGAAATAACTGCTGCCTACCTTCAGCCACAGGCTCGCAGTTTCAATCCGTTTCCAAGGAATCTTGGTTTGCAGGTACAGTTGTATGAGCCTTCAGTATTTTGACAAGTGGCATTGCTATGGCAACCATGCAAGACCTCCTGTGCATTCGTCGACATCTACTGAAGATAGATTGACACAGGGAGGCTTAACTAACTGACTGCCCACATACAATCTTCGAGGACAATACTGTATGAGGACACAACTTAATTTGAGTCATTTTTTGCTTGTACGCCTCGTTTTGTAGGTTCATTTGCATCTCCCCCTCCCCTCGCCACAATATTTAAGCCTTTAAAGGGCAACATTGAATAAGGGGAGGGGGGAAATATTATTTTTTTCTGCGTGGTATATTCGGCTCCCGACCGACTTGTATAAAGTGCGTAATGCTTGATTTGTCTCAACAGGTATTGTCCAAGATAATAGCTTATTTTAATTTTTTGACGTACTAATTGTCACAAGAAAATGGTTTAATGAGAAAGATATTATTCTGTCAGTGACACAAGCTACTCGGAAAAATTCCGAGTCACTGACAGAATAACATCTTTTCTCATAGTTTTATGGTGCAGAATCATACCGAAATATAGCCACAGAAGTTGCTATAGTTGTATTTTGTTGTCCATATATTTGACACAATGCAATTACTCGGATTAACCTTTATGTCCTGAAATTATCAGCGGGTAATGGGTTACCATCATTTCTTTCCACGTATTCTCACTTATCGACAAATCAAATCCTAACAGTATGTGAGAGGTTTGTCACATTTGAACCCGCTAGTGTCTCCTATAGCTCAGTGGTAAGGCCTACTGGGACCTTAAGTCCCGTAACTTTAGGCGACTTTAGGCGATTTAACCCTATTCTGCCTGGGCTTTTTTTTTCGTTCCTGAGCCCGGGGGGGGGGGGGGGGGGGGGGCGGGCAGATAGTGCCCCCCCTATGTATCTCGAAAAGTATTGACGCTATGAAAATGAAACTTACATGGTGTGTAAAGCATCCGAAAATCTTTATTTTAGTGGCAGTCACGTGTCAATTATGACGTCATACACGCCATAATGACGTCATACGTTAAAAAAATCCGCCATCTTGGATCCTAAATCTTGGATTTCTAAATTGTTCAGAAAGGTCAGAAAAATCTCCAAATTTGCTTTGAAAAAAATCAAGAAAAATATAAAGATGCTAAAACGGCAAAGATTTTGGAAGGATTTCATCGTAAAAAGCAAAATTTTATGAAAACTGAAAATTAAGCTAAAAAATCAACAAATTTGGGTAAAACGATCTGTATCTCGAAAAGTATTTGTGCTATAAAAATGAAACTTATGTGGTGAATAAAGCATTCAAACATGTTATTTTAGTGGCAATTACGAATCAAATTATGATATCATATCACGCCGAAATAACGTCATACTTTAAACCAGTCCGCCATCTTGGATCCGCCATCTTGGATTTTTCAATTGTTGAGAAATGTCAGAAAATCACCAATTTGATTTGAAAACATCGAAAACAATATAAGGATGCAAACATTGCAAAGATTTTGGAAGAAACTCTTCGTAAAAAGTGAAAATCTCATGAAAACGGACATTTAAACTGAAAATAACAAATTTGGCTAAAAACGGCCTGTCAAAAAAAAAAAGTCACGTGATCAAAAAATTGGCACACCAAAATGTTCCCAGATACTTTTTAGGAAAAGTCATAAAGTTTGGCTATGATTGCTTTGAATACTCTTTAAGTACGATAAATTTGAAATCAGCGCGGGCACTTTCTGCCCCCCCCCCCCCCAGGCAGAATAGGGTTAAGGCGACTTAAGCGGCTTTTAAAGTGATAAACCAAATAATTCAGAAATAGTGCTAACTTTCCACATGCATTTCACGAGTATCGCCATAATTTCAAGAAATCTGGGTCAATTCCTGTAATTTTGCAAAGCTCTAAAGAGAAAACAAGATTTACGCCAAAACGAGGCTAAAGTACGCGTAGCGTACTTTACGCCTCCCACATGGGAGGGAAAATTCTAAGACGGGACATATATATATGTAAATGAACACAACTAGTGTTTATGAGCCACCATGCGGGAGGACCGGTATGGGTGGGAACTCTGCAGAGACTCTGCTCCGCAATCCTACAGCCCGTGAGGGGGTAGGGGGAGCAGAGATGGGGGCACATTTTTACGAAATTTTTTTTCACATTTTTCCATGTTTATAACTATAGTGAAAATCAGCGCATTTTCACTTGATTTGTTTTCTTATGAATCAAGTTGGCTATATATTTTCGGTTTAAATCTAGTATATTCTGATAAATACATGTCCTTAAGGCGGGATTCTACCTGAATGCCATTTTCCGCCACTTAACATGGATTTAATGGAAATATCTCGTTCGCGTTTCAAGCAATCCAAAAACTCTCCACTCATCCCATGAATCTATGTTATGGGGTGTTTTGTAAATTTTTGGGTGATTTTTGGGTATTTTGGGGAGGAAATAGTTTTTCTCAAAGGAGTTGTAAAATTTAGGGAAATAAGAAATATTGAAGATTTAATGTAGTTTTTAAAATTAGAATTTGAAGTTAAAAATTAGTAGATTGACAATTGACGACAGTTGATAACCACGCAAGAGCACCCGCGTGGGTATCAACTGTCTGTTGGTGTTCCAAATTTTTTTTTTCCCTTCTATCCCTTCTTTAAACCTCTTAAAATTTCATTGAAATTCAGGTAGAATCCCCCCTTAAGGACATGTATTTATCAGAATATACTAGATTTAAACCGAAAATACATAGCCAACTTGATTCATAAGAAATCAAATCAAGTGAAAATGCGCTGATTTCACTATAGTTATAAACATAGAAAAATGCGAAAAAAAAATTCGAAAAAATGTGCCCCCATCTCTGCTCCCCCTACCCCCTCACGGGCTGTAGGATTGCGGAGCAGAGTCTCTGCAGAAGTTCCCACCCATACCGGTCCTCCCGCATGGTTGCTCATAAACACTTGTTGTGTTCATTTAAATATATAATATGTCCCGTCTTGGAATTTCCCTCCCATGTGGGAGGCGTAAAGTACGCTAACGCGTACTTTAGCCTCGTTTTGGCGTAAATCGTGTTTTCTCTTTAGAGCTTTCGCAAAATTACGGAATTGACCCTGATTTCTTGAAATTATGCGATACTCGTGAAATGCATGTCGAAATTTAAGCATTATTTTCGAATTATTTTGGTTTCTCACTTTAAAAGCCGCTTAAGGCGGGATTCTACCTGAATGCCATTTTTCCGCCACTTAACATGGGTTTAATGGAAATATCTCGTTCGCGTTTCAAGCAATCCAAAAACTCTCCACTCATCCATGAATCTATGTTATGGGGTGTTTTGTAAATTTTTGGGTGATTTTTGGGTATTTTGGGGAGGAAATAGTTTTTCTCAAAGGAGTTGTAAAATTTAGGGAAATAAGAAATATTGAAGATTTAATGTAGTTTTAAAATTAGAATTTGAAGTTAAAAATTAGTAGATTGACAATTGACGACAGTTGATAACCACGCAAGAGCACCCGCGTGGGTATCAACTGTCTGTTGGTGTTCCAAATTTTTTTTTTCCCTTCTATCCCTTTCTTTAAACCTCTTAAAATTTCATTGAAATTCAGGTAGAATCCCCCCTTAAGGGGGGATTCTACCTGAATTTCAATGAAATTTTAAGAGGTTTAAAGAAGGGCTAGAAGGGGGGAAAAAAAAAATTGGAACACCAACAGACAGTTGATACCCACGCGGGTGCTCTTGCGTGGTTATCAACTGTCAATTGTCAATCTACTAATTTTTAACTTCAAATTCTAATTTTAAAAACTACATTAAATCTTCAATATTTCTTATTTCCCTAAATTTTACAACTCCTTTGAGAAAAAAACTATTTCCTCCCCAAAATACCCAAAAATCATCCAAAAATTTACAAAACACCCCATAACATAGATTCATGGGATGAGTGGAGAGTTTTTGGATTGCTTGAAACGCGAACGAGATATTTCCATTAAACCCATGTTAAGTGGCGGAAAAAATGGCATTCAGGTAGAATCCCGCCCTTAAGACGATTTAAGCAAAATTGGCTGGAAAATCAGGACGACTTTGGGCGATTTTAGGCGACTTAAGGCGACTTAAGGCGACTTAACCCCATTCTGCCTGGAGGTGGGGGGGGGGGGGGGCAGAAAGTGCCCGTGCTGACTTCAAATTTATCGTACATAAAGAGCATTCAAGCAATCATAGCCAAACTTTATGACTTTTCCTAAAACTTATCTGGGAACATTTGGTGTGTCAATATTTTGATCACGTGACTTGATGTTTCCATGGCAACCAAGTTTTGACAGGCCGTTTTAGCCATATTTGGTATTTTCAGCTTTATTTTCAGTTTTCATGAGATTTCCGTTTTCTAGGAATAGTTTCCTCCAAAATCTTTGCAATTTAGCATCCTTATATTGTTTTCGATGTTTCAAATCAAATTTGGTGATTTTCTGACATTTCTGAACAATTTAAAAATCCAAGATGGCGGATCCAAGATGGCGGACATTTTTAAAGTATGACGTATTTTGGCGTGATATGATATCACAATTGATTCGTGATTGTCACTAAAATAAACATGTTTGAATGCCTTATACACCACATAAGTTTCATTTTTATAGCACAAATAACTTTTGAGATACAGATCGTTTTACCCAAATTTGTTGTTTTTTAGCTTAATTTTCAGTTTTCATAACATTTTTGCTGATGAAATCCTTCCAAAATCTTTGCCGTTTTAGCAGCTTTATATTTTTCTTGATTTTTTCAAAACAAATTTGGAGATTTTCTGACATTTCTGAACAATTTAAAAATCCAAGATTTAGGATCGAAGATGGCGGACTTTTTTAACGTATGACGTCATTATGGCGTGTATGACGTCATAATTGACACGTGACTGCCACTAAAATAAAGATTTTCGGATGCTTTACACACCATGTAAGTTTCATTTTCATAGCGTCAATACTTTCAACCTCGATCCCAGGCTATCTCTCCTTTTCCTCCCTTGTCGTTACGGCCAGGTTGCTGACAAATGGCGGCGGTCAAGTCGAATTTTTCGATACTTTGAAGGCAAATTTCGCGAGGTTATGATGGTCTTTGGGACTTCAAACTACGGACTTAAGGTCCCAGAGTAGGCCTAGTGGTAGAGCGTCCGACCGGTGTGCGGAAGGTCAAAGGTTCGACTGCTGTTCAGTGTTGTGGGAACTCGGAATTTTTTTCCGAGTAGCTCATGCCACACTGATTGAGAATAACATCGTTCACTTCTTATAGGCTCAACATAAATTGCAAGTAAGGAGCAAACCTCAACTGGCAAATTGTAGGTTAGAATTCGGAGGGGCTTATTATAGGAGACTTTTTTACGTTTCGAATTTGGGGGAGGGGGGCCAGGAGCCCATTGAGGGGCTTATATACGCAGGGGCTTATATACGCAGGGGCTTATATACGCAGGGGCTTATATACGCAGGGGCTTATTTTCGGAATTTTACGGTATAACAAATGGTTTTCTTTTTTAAAATCACGATAGACGAATAATTTCCTGTATAGCTACCTTCACAGTGGTTTCCAGTGAATCCGGGCATACATACACATGCGTATGTGTCATATTCAAAGTCTGAGTGACAGCGAGCATTCACAGGACACTGAGCTTTTGCACAGGGATTCTGTTGACATGAAAAGAAAAGATCCTAATGCACTGCATTGTTGATATTGTTTTTATCAGTTTTTGAACAACAACTAGAGAGAGTGTAGTACAGTCTTACTCGAAACAAATGCTATGAGATGTTACAATCCTGGCCCTACTGACACTGAGCTAGCTTTTGCACAAGGATTCTGTTATCACGAAAAAGGGTAATAAACTGTACAATTTTCAATATTGTTTGTATCTTCAAGTTATAAACAACAAGAAAAGGAAAAGAGAGCATCATATAACAAATGAACTACAAGAAGTACCACAAGAGGTGGATATATTAAATCTCTGCATTTGGATTGCACTCATCTGGAAAGGTTTAGGAGATTATCACCCGGGAATTGCGGACCAATAAAGAAGCAACGAAAAAATATTTTGACCAGAGATAGGACAGCGTGGTGCATGGATTCTAACTTTCCATACCTGGGTTCCAACGTATAGAAATCCTTGTTTTGTAATCCAGTCCAGTGGATCTCTGATAGCATCAGAGTCACTCAGCTCACACACGTGACCACCGCCCTCCTTTGGACCAAAGTTGTATGACTCGCACGCGATTTCAATGAAACATTGTATATTACAACCTTCCTCTGACGTCACTGTCGGGGTGCTTATCACGTGATTTATAAGTGCCTTGTTTGGAACTGCGTCCGCGAAGATCTTTTCATACATGGTTCTAAAAACAGCAACAAAAGAGAATTTCGACAACAGAAGTTGTTTTTATTATTTAAACGACTATGCCTTTAATAATATATTTTGTCAAGAGAGGATGATCTAAGAGAAGGATTCCCAGTGCCCCATGATATTTTTTTAAAATCTATTAATAGTTTCGCGCCATGCTGTGAAAGTTATTTTTATTTCCTTCTGATCGAGACTCAACTGACCAATCGATCAGGTAGTGCTAAAATAGCTCAGCTATGGAATGGTTTACCAAATACGCAGAAGAAAGTGGAGGTGGATTGGGCACACGCTCAGGAAACCCCAGGACTGTGTGACAAGACAAGCGCTATCTTGTAATCCGCAGGGCAGAAGGAAACGGGGCCGCCCCAAATTGAACTGGAAAAGATCAGCTAGTTGAGCAGGAACTGCGCCAAAGTGGGACTGAATGGCAAAAGCTCGCTAGACTAGCCAAAGGTCGTACTAAATGGCGGGACTTTCTGGATGCCCTATGCTCCTCCTAGGGGCTACGGGGTTAAGCAAGTAAGTATGGACTGAAGTTAGGAATATATTTCAAAATCATATTACCCATGATGGGGGAATACTTCTGTTATATATCATCTTCTCTTGTGGCAAGTTATTAGTGTCACTGATCGCCATTGGCATAAAACAACAGTTTCAAAAGACAATAACTATAGCGCCAAAACACAATTGATAATGAACAATTATCAGCATTATCACATTTCATAATTTCTCAATTTGCAATCCACCGTACGGAAAAAGATGGCGGCTGTACATTTTACCACAATACCTTGCGAACCTAACACAGCCAATGGGCACATAGAAAGCCATATTTTTTGCGAAATTCGCTTCTGTACTAACAACATTGTGTATGCTAGATTTGAAGTCTTTAGAACTTTTCTGTGCTTAAACTCGCACGGTATTTTTAGTCTATTTACGACGTGTACATTCAGTACCATGTTACATTAGCGATTTTCCATACCATGATGCACTATTCTACTAGTACAGTGGAACCCCGCCTTATAATAGACCAATTTCGCGATGTGATTTCTTGTCGATTTCTTTGTTTTATTCCCCTAAGCCTCGGAGCCAAGTTAGAATATTAATATATCGGAATTGGTCTATTACGGCCACCCCGTTATTACGGTCACCTATTTTTGGCCCGGCGAAATTGAACTTAATTTCTTGAATAAAACACCTTTAATACGGCCACCTCTTAATACGGCCAACGGCCAGATTTTGCCGATCCCCGTGCGCCCATTTTCTTTGTAATTTCACCCTCGCATTACGGCCACTATATCCGCGATTGATGAAATATAGCGAAAATAATTGACACAATGAACACATGAGTATCACGTGACGTATTGCTAAAATAACTTTCAGGGGGATTACTGTTCTTTTATAGCAATGAAGACTGAAGATATACTTTTCAATGTAGTTTAATGACTCTTGCTTCTTTGACAAACTTTACAAGGCGGAGGTGTAGTGACAATGGTACAGAACTAACTCGTCGCACTCTTTTTATAACGATCGGTTTGAGACGTCAGCAGTTGCCTGGTCAACTGTCCTTTAGTGTCCTTTAGTGCCGTTTTCGTTAGAACGAAAACCACTTCTTTCGCAAATTTCGGTTAACGTATCTTCAGTAGTTCCCCAATAAATATAAAACGACTACGGCAATATAAAAGTTACAAAGATCATTTCTACCGAATAAAATTCACAATACATAACAGGGATACAAGAAAAATATTCAGTCAAAGACTGTTACACAATATTCAAATGACCAGATACTAAGTACCTCCTTTTTATATAAATTACTTAAAAGTTGTTTTTACCAGTTACAGAACAGAAATTAATTTTAGCGTACGTGCTACATGATTCCTTTGAAGGAAACCGCAACACAAAAGATTTGCCGAAGTAAGGGCCGCTTAGTAGAGCTTAGTATATTATTTATTCAGTATGAATCTAGCGCGAAACGACGTATTTACCAGGTGTAATTCTTATAGGTTAAACAGTTATCTTAATTACATCTTAGTATAGATTAGTATGGTCTCATATCAGAAACAGTAGGATTAGTAGAAAACTCGCGAAAAGAATAATATTCAAAAGTAAAATGAATTGTCCAGGAAAAAATCAGCTTGGTCCAAACGTTAATCTTCTTACTGAAAAACCGCAGAAATGTAAGTAGGATAAACTAAGGTGTTACTGGAAACAGGTGTTATTGGATTTTGAGAAAGTCATTAAGAGAATTACTTGTTCTGATATGCAACCAACAGCTACGACCATAACAAACTGATCCAGAATATAGATTAAGCTGAGAAAGTGTTAAGTGTAGAAAAGACCGATCTAGCTCTTGAAATTAAAAATCACACCATGAAAGATATTAAACTAGCTGATATGAATATTCAAAGCCAAATTATTACTACGCGTTTTTATGTAGACTATTTCCAATTTTGTTCTTTTACAGTATTCACACTCGCACAGATATACTTTTTTCAATGTTAATAAGTCTATTTAAGAGTTCAATTGGTTTTGGCATCCCTCTGAACTTGTAATAGTATAATAGTATACACAAAGAACGTCCATGCCATGTCCGTCTCTATAATTTCGACCAACCCCGTATTACGGCCACCCCGTTGATTACGGTCAGTTTTTTTCGACCCATAAGTGTCCGCCATTAACGGGGTTCCACTGTTTTTCCTTAACGATTGTTTGGAGCTTTGATTAGCTGTTTGCACTTCCTGGATGTGGTTAATAATTAATAATGCACTGAAGTGAACGCACATAATATCTGATCATAAGAAAAGTATTCCTTTATGCATACATAATTTCTGGCCAATGTTTTTTTTCCTAACTAAATCAAACTATCTTGACAGTGTGAAAACAGGATATCAACATTTTCTCGTATCTCATTTTGATAAAAAGACCACCCGATAAGTTGTTTGGACATTTTAGTCTGAATTTTATATCCGATCAGATTTACCCTCTCCGGATCCAGTGATTTATATTTTACATGTATTTGTTAACGAGCGAGAACGGGTTATAGATATATTTTTTAATTTAGTTTTTAAATCGCTTAAAAAAACTCGGCTTTTTTTTTCAAAAGTTCAACTCGGACTTGCGAATGAAATCTAACAAAGAGGGAAAATTCAAAAGTAATAAAACGCACACACCCACAAATGAAGAAGAGAGTTTTAAAAGTACGTACCAGCTCCTGAAACCCGTTTTTCAAGATGACTCGTCAAAAACGCCAGCAGCACAACACTAAAGTACTGAAAACAAGTCATGGATCACTTGCATACATGGACTGTACTGGACGCTGTTTTCTTACTGTGTTGGTCGTGTTATGATATCGATGCTATCCCTGATATTGAAAGGCGATTATCTCACGATTGTCATCAATAATTTATGCAGCATACGGTTAAAGTAATGTACACCGTTATGAGTGATGTCGTCATGGTAACCATTGTGTTACACGGTGCATTCTCTGGAAGCTTCTAAACCTATAAATTATAGAGCGGTTTTCAATTGAGTGTCGAAAGTAATCGCTGGATTGCTTTGGTTTTGCTTTACTATGCTCTGTAATTGATTAAAAAACCCGCGCTACCTTCTCAACCTAACCTGCGATCAGGCCGCGCTCCTTTCATTCTCAATGAGAGCGCGGTAAAATTCGCCTGATCGCAGGTTATTCTCAACCAATCAGCTGCAAAACCAATCGCGACTTCGTCGCACGCGTTTTCCCGCGCTTGGCGCCGGTCACGTATATTTGCCCCCGGGGGGGGGGGGGGTACTCCCTATAATGGACTATACGGGGAGGCTCCGCCCGAAAGGGGTCCTTTTTTAGGCTCGAGGTATGTGAAAGGGTAGGGATTTCACGAGTTGAAGTATATGAAAGGGTAGGGATTTCAAGAGTAAATGATATTATTGTTTGGTTAACATCTCTACTGGTAATGCTTGATGATTTCTGGTGATATATATTGTTCATTAAGTTCATTACAAGGGTATAGAAAAGGGATGCAGTGCTTCTACTGTAGGTATGTGAAAGGGGTACCATTTTCATAATTTCTATGGAAGGTATATGAAAGGGGTACCATTTTCTATGGAAGGTATATGAAAGGGGTACCTTTTCTGTGAAAAATGGTATATGAAAGGGTAAGGGGTTGGACCTCTGGGCGGAGCCTCTTCGTATAAAACGTTTTTGAGTACCCCCCCCCCCCCCCCCCCCCCCCCCCCCCGGGGGTATTTGCTTTGAGTTCTCATTGTTTCCTTGTGTTGCTTCCGTTTGTTGTGATTGATCATTGTAATTGCTTTGATTTCACGACACTCGATTGAGAACCGCTCTACTGAGCTATCAGTTGAGTCTGTTTTCTCTCAGAAACTGTACACTCTAGATTCTCATCCAATCATGATGTATTCATAAGCATCCAACAACTCTACAATCCGCACACACGCTTGCTCGTCAATGATTGATATATTGTATAATTATTTTTTTTATACTGTTCAGTTTTGTATTTCAAAACGTTGCTTGAATTCAACGCATACGATTCAGTATTAAAGGTTGGGAAAATGTTTTCTTAGTACAGTTAAAAATTAAAAGTTCTGATATTAATGTGTCACTTCTTTGTTCAGTTACAACTTTCATACCAAGTATATCTTGTAATTTATTTTTGCTTGAAATTAATTCAAGTAATTGAATCTACAATCCTGGTCAAAAGTTTTGGGACACTTCACATTTTTGCCGTCAAATGGTATTTGTCTGCACCTTCCCCCCCCCCCCAAAAAAAAAACAATGTTGAGTTTTTTTCCTATTCAACCCATCCACCATATGTCAACATTGTTTGGAAGGGGTGTGGGGTCGGGGCGGAGGAAAATGTAATAATGGATTAAAATTCAAAAATATTTGTCTCTGGGTTGTATTTTGTGAAGAGTCCCAAATATTTTTGGCCAGGATTGTAGTTATATGGCCTAAGCTCCCATTAGAGTGTTTATATTTGAGTTAAGGCTTTAGTGTGAAAGTTCAGGCCGGGTATTCTTTTGAGATTTATGGGTTGGCTAAGCATGCCTGTTCTCGAATTGAAATAAAAAAGTCACACCATTAACAAGCTTTTAGGCTAAATTTTAGTGAACCTAAGTACGAGGTTGCCTTCGAATTTTTGTTAGGTTACGGTATTTTATCTTACCTAAAAGCCATAATATTCAGATTTGCTTTGAAAGTAACCAAGTAAACTGAAAACACGCTATTCTAAGTGGAAGTAGAACATACTACCGGGAAACTGTTTGGCGTTGCTTTTCAGTGAACATGGCCTTTAATTCATTTAAATTGCAGGTCAATTTTTACATTAATATTCAATTATTCATCTTTTGCGGCACCTCTGCACGAGGGAAGAGCAGGCGAACGAACGCTAAACTTGAACGTCGTTCTTAGTTATATTCTGCCGCATGAAATCTGCAAATTCAATGCTGTTAGCATCGAAAATCGTCCATATCTTCATGGTAGAAGTTCTTTGATACGAGGATTGATCTTGAGAGCGTAGAGCCATTGCCTTGACAAGAACCTTGCCTCGAAAAGATGGCCGAACACACGTGTACATTCAACGTGGAAGAAGTTAACGATTTGTCTCGCTGCGAGCCAAAACCTTGAGAAGGTAATGAAGCTACTAAACTGCTTTTGTCTTTATTGTAGTTGCCTTGGGGAACTGATATAGACTGTTAACAATTTATATACGGGAAAGGTACCTTACATGTCCACATATATTTTTAGTAAACATAATTAATGGATTTGTTCAAAAAACTCGCATAAAATTATTTTGGGATAGTCCTGATCACTTTCGGAAGAATGAAATATGAAACAAACACTTGGAAGTTTATATAATTAACCTTTTGATAATTAAAATAACTGTTTACAAGACTCTTTAGAGAATAATTTCCGAGTTATTTTACTTTTAAATGCCTTTAGTTATTTTATGGGTTTGTTACTTTATCCTTTATCACTTTCTCACAAACGTTCAAGGAGACATTAGCGGAATCACTGAAGAAAATTGCAATCTATTATTTACTAGATGTGTGTTGTAATATACAGTTACTCTGCTAGCCTTATATGTAACCGTCGCGACTTTTTTCGCAACTAGACAAGAGGCTGATCTCAGCACTGTGTCGTACCACTGGAGAAAGTTCTTGTGATTATCATGGACAGACAGACAGGAGGATAATGGTGTTCCACGAACCACAGGTTAGTGTTTGTGTGTTGTGAATATTGCCACTATCTTTCAAACAGCTCCATTAAAGTTTTCCCCTCTTTTAGAGAGAGGGGAGAGGGGAGGGGTTGGGGAGGTAAAGGGGAGGGAAAGGGGAGGGGGATGTTTTTCTTAAATCAGCTAGCACACGTAAACAAAGATGTTAGAGACTGCCCAATGTTTTCTTGTAAATGGAACGGCGTGGTTTAATTGAATAAATGAGAGGGGTATTAAAGGAATTCTCCAATATTGGAACAAGTTGGCATTAAAGTCTGGTTTTCACTAGCGACACATTAGCGCAAGCAATATACGCAGACGCAGTAACGCGGTGATTATCAGTGCCTTTTGTTTACGACAAATCAACACGTTACTGCGTCTGCGTATGTGGCTTGCGCTTGTGCTTGCGCTTGTGCTTGTGCTTGTGCTTGTGCCAGTTGCGTCGTTTGTGAAACCGGGCTTTAATTGGTGCGAAAATAGAAACACTGAAATACATTTTTTTTTGAAAACGAAATAAAATTGTTTTCTCAGTTGTGGCAACCATGTGATGTCATACCATCCAAATGGCGACCGACATGAAATGCTGAAGGCTCAACATGGCTGATATTTGATCCCATTTTTCCGTACACTTGAATGTTTTCCCAATTTATTTGAATTCATTTTTAGTTTAGACAATATTTACAATGATTTTAAGGCAAATTATTCCAACAGTGGATGTTTCATTTAAAACGTTGAAGTTCGAGTGGGGTGGTTTATTGGAGAGGAGTCTTAAAAGAGAGTGGATGGGGTGGGTTATGGTTAGGAGACATCACAGCGGTCACTGAGGACAATTGCAATCTATGATTTCCTAGCTGTGTGTATGTAACATACAGTTATTCCGTTAGCCTTATATGTAATCGTCGATTTTTTTGTAACTAGGCAAGAGCTTGGCTGATCTGATACGGTGTTGTACCACTGGAGAAAGTTCTCGTGATTGACATGGACAGATAGACATGAGGATAATGGTGTTCCACAAACCACAGGTTAGTGTTTGCATATCTTTCAAAGTGCTGCATAGACTCGAAATCAATTAAAATTAATAGAAGGGTACTAAGCTGAAATAAAAGCCGAGTAGATCTAATAGAAATAGAAACATATAGAAACATAGGCACGCAAGGCGTGCGGGAGTTATTTTTTATCATTATTTTTATGGTCCACACTAAATATAAAACGATCGAAACAGCATCAGCGTTTTCAAAGGTCTCCGTTTTCATTCATGCACACGAAAAACGACGGGTATTTAAAACGGTATGTTTTGAAATTTGTACCATCCCATGCAAGTATATGATAAAATTCATGTTGTTTATCCCAAATGAAATCTATTTTATCCTTCTTTCCAATTTGCATGGATCGTGATAGGACTATAACAAGAACTGAATAAATGAACGGGAGTGAAAGTCGGCAATAATTAAAGTGAACGCAAAAATAAATTATGATGTTGACTCAATCTGAAGATGAAATTATCATGTTACATGGGTTTCAGAACATAAAAGCATCATTTTACATAGGTTTCAGAAGATAAACAAAAGTATCATGTTTCATGGGTTTCAGAAGATAAAAAAACGTTTCATATTACATGGATTTGGAAGAAAAACAAAAGTCTCATGTTACATATGTTCGCGAGGCAGCATGATCGTATACCCTTGGGGGCAGAGAAAGACTAATGTTGCGAGGAATCGACCCGCAAAGAAGGGAACCATAAATTTTCTTTCATTTCTGCATGGTCCTCTCACGTGCGCAGAACAGGTATCTGATTGGCAAGTAGCTAAAATAAACAAAAAAATACGTGATAAAATTCATGTTGCGTATCTTTCCAACAATATTCACAATCTCTAATAACTTCTCGTGCACAAGTCTACGTAACAGAATCAGCGATCAGAACAGAAATACCAGCTCAAGAATTTGACACTCTCCGTGAAAACAGCAAAATGTAAAAAACAAAGCCTGTACATCGCAGTACACCAGCGGTGCAAGCACAAGTGCAAGCAACATACGCAGACGCAGTAACGCGTTGATCATCAGTGCCTTTTGTTTAGGACAAATCAACACGCTACTGCGTATGCGTATGTTGCTTGCTCTTGTGCTTGCGTCGCTAGTGAAAACCAGGCTTTATTAAACATCTTTCTATGATTAACTTGAACTCTGTATAGGTAGCTATGAAATTCATGTTGCGTACCTTTCCAAAAAATATTCGCGATCTCTAATAACTTCTCGTGCACAAGTCTAAAAGCAGGTCTAAGCTACGCACTGTAATGGCTGTCGCCAAAATGGGGGCGGGGACTTGGGGATGGGGACGGGGAAACGTGGGGACGCGGAGGACGCGAAGACGCGGGGACGCGAGATCGGGGACGCGGGGACGCGGGATCAGGGACGTCAAAAAATATAAAAAATATAAAAAATATGATGATATTTGATCCTAGAACTGTTAGTCAAGTGCAGCGAAGACGATCGATCGTGTGTCACGAGACAAAATACTCCACGATTCCTGGAGTATTTCACCAGCGTGTCCCAGGTTCTTCTCCGCGCCCAGCCGCCATCTTGAAAGCGGAATAGATCCTGGGAACGAGGTTGCTTCTTACCCCAAATGTCGTCCATTTCCACGAAACACCACGAGACCCCCCGCATCGTAAAAGATAACGCTGCCCTGAAGTGGAGCGCCGCGTAGTAGCTTGAGTATCAGGCCTTCCTTCCGCTCGCCACCCCCCCCCCCCGAAAAGCCTGATAGCTAGCCGCGCAGTGGAGGATCGACCTGAGTACAATTTAATTGATCGCTTTTTTTTTCTTGAAATGTTATCGCTAAAAATTGGCTATGTATGCTGGAAAGTAGTAAATTGCGGGAAGGTAATCGCCAAAGTGCCCGCTAGAGTACGAAATGTTTATAGTAACTGAAACGATGCAAAACTCCAGCTAAAAACGTTTCAGCACCAGGTTCATTGGTTCATCCTTTTTTTTAATTATTTTTTTATTCAATTTTTCACGTCCCCGATCCTGCGTCCATGCGTCCCCGTTCTCGCGTCCCCACGCGTCCACGCGTCCCCGCGTCCCAGCGTCCCCAAACACGCGTCCCCGTCCCCAAGTCCCCGTCCCCATTTTGGTGACAGCCAAAACAGAAACAGCGACCAGAACAGAAATAAGCATTGAACGGTAGACTGATCCTTACGGCTGAGAAAAAAGAACGAAAACAAGAAGCAGAAAAATAAAAAAATAAAATATATATTGCCCGATATTTCGGTTTGAAAAACAAACCTTCCACGGGGCTGCAATAAAATGATACATTCGTTGGAACGTTAAAATTTAAAACTAAGGTAATACGAGTAAATAGAATATGATAGGCTAATTACAGGTAGTAATGGATATGCAAGCCAGATGTCCAGATGTTTCGGGGTTAGCCCTTCATTGTTTATGGTTATACAGTGAACTCTCTCAAAGCGGACACCACTGTAAAGTGGACACCTCCCTAAAGCAGACATGAATGGCTTGTTTGTCTGTAACTAAACTCTGTTTAAGGCGGACACTTCTCTAAGGTGGACAGCGGACACTCTTTCAGCAAAATTCGGGTGAAAAATACCTCTCAAGGCAGACACTAGAAGTGCAATTTTTGCATAATCAATAGATTATAGGCCGGATATTATTTCCAATTGACCTACCACAGCAATAATGAACTCATAGTGATCTGATTACAAGAAAATGTACTGTGTGTATTGTATAATCTGACGAATGTCTTTGTGAACGAAAGCCGAGGAAGGGACTGGCGTCACAGGTTTCTACATTGTATAGTGTCAAGTGACATTAACTCATTTATAAGATGGACACCTCTCTTCGGTTTAAAGAAATTACTCACATGCTAAACAATTGGCACACTAATTTACAGACACTAATTTACAGACAGAATTATTGACTGACTAACTGGCAGACTGCCTGATTGATTGATGTTTCCATTGACCAGTACACTTTACATGTACAGTGTACAAGGGCAAATTTAAAATGCGACACTTAAAGTACTGTAGTTAGTAAAGCAAAGTTGTATTTTGAATTTCATACTGAAACAGGTTTTAATCTTTTTTTTTTCAGATCAGATGCCATTGGACCAAAGCTTAAGACTTTATCTTTAGTAGTGCTGCATGTTTTACTTTGCAATCCAGCTCTTGAGTGAACCAGGTAACCAAAACTCTTCTATAAGCCAAGTTCTGCTCTTGACTTCAGACATGCCAACTACCTTGCCATTGTTAATTTGCACAGTGGATAAGTGGAGCTCTCAAAAGTTAATAATAAGTGGACTGTGTAACGGACATACTGATTGGATTACTGTACCAATGAACTGGATTATTATTTGAATTACAGACTCTCGTAACTACCATTTGACTGATTGCCAAATGACTGCCTGCCTGATATATGGACTCACTGCAGAGTGTTAGTTAATAATAAAACTGATCGACAGACTACTAACATTGACAAACTGACTGATTGAACTACATTTACAGATTGAGTGACAAACGTATTGAGATGGAGGCTAAATTGCTGACTGACTGACTGACTGTCTGACTGACTGACTGACTGTCTGTCTGTCTGTCTGTCTGTCTGACTGACTGACTGACTGACTGACTGACTGGCTGACTGGCTGCCTGACTGCCTGCCTGATGGACTCACTGCAGGGTGTTAATTAATAAAACTGATTGACAGACTAATAACATTGACAAACTGACTGATTGAACTACTGTACATTTACTTACTGATTTGAGTGATTGAGTATTAAACTGCTGACTGACTGACTGATTGATTGATTGATTGATTGATTAATAAACTGATTGACGGACTAATTAACACACTATCAAATATAACTACCACACTGATTGATTGATTGATTGATTGATTGATTGAATGATTGGTTGAGGCACTGACCAATGAATGATGGACTGACTGAGAAATTAACAAACTGATTGATAGATTACAAATGTACATTGCCAAACTCCATGTGCCTCCATGTACTCATCGACTGGCCGATTGACTAACAAACAGACCAACTGATTGACATGGGTCCACCCTGAAACTGACTTAATTTATAGAGAGGCTCTATATATTCATGTGTTCGTAGTGTAGACTGTTTACAGCTTCTCCATTTTCGCAGAAGATCTTGGAAGAGGCATGGAACCAAGGAATCACAAGTGAGGCAAGTGACCAAGAGCATTTTCTCTCAGGGCTCCTGTGGACACTTGCTTTGCTTGTGATTCCGGCTTCAGTCTTGTGCACCTTTCATGATCTTGTTAGAAAATAGAGATTGTAACAATCTACATTGATTGGTCTTGGTAGATTGCATGTCTGGGGTATTTAATACAGTTGAACCTCCCTGAGTGACCACCTTGTGTAAAGTGATAAATCCTATATGAATACATGTTAAAAATAATTGTCTAATGCAGCCAAATTACTATCTACATGCTTCTCTTCCTCCAGTGCGGAGTAGGGTCGAAAATTCAAATTACTATAGACAAAACCTATTGTAGGCAACTACATTGGTTTGGCAAAATGGGTTGTCGCCAAAGGCTGGTTCAACTGTATCCTTGATTACTGTAAACTTGATGGGTATGTTTTTTCAAACCTCTCTTGCTTATCCTCTACTTTCGGATTTGATTTTCATTTTTTTTTTCGTGGTAAATTTTATAATACTCTCATTCAAGATTGCAGCAGAATTGTTTCGTTTTGTCAAAAAAGTTTCCTTTTGCAACACGTTTTTGAAAAGAAATACTAAGTCGTTAAGTGTCATTTTCAATGTTGTGAAATTGGAATACTTGAAAATAACAAATTACATGTGGTTTTACATTGCGTGACTGAATTGCTTTGTGTTACCAAAAATAAGTATCATGTAAGACAAGAAGTACACTAGAATACATTAATTTTGAAAACTCCAAGACTTGAAAATAACAAATTACGTGACTGAATTGTTTTGTATACAAAAAATAAATGTCATGTAAGACGAGAAATACACCAGAATACATTTAAATACTCCAAGACTTGAAAATAACAAATTACTACATGGGTGGTTTTGCATTGCGTGACTGAATTGCTTTGTGTTACCAAACATTAATGTCACACATGACAAGAAGCACATTGCAATACATTTAAAAACTCGGCTATAGTAGGGCTAGTATTTTAATTATCTCAGTTACAATTATTTTGGAAAGAAACCATCTCTGTTTGCGCTTTGACAAAGATTTGAATTCATTATATTTTGTGTCTGTTTTTTGGTAGGTAAAAAAAACTGTAAAGCAAAGTTATCTTCATTTTTCAGCGGATTGAGAATTGTTTTGCAACCCTCTTAAAAAAACAGCGATTTCCACAACAATGTATTGCAAAACAGAAGTTCAAAATATTGTTTTAATCTATTGAACTGCAAAAATTATATATACCATGCGTGCAAATGGCAAGCAGAAATTACCACAGTTTTGTTTTCTCGTTTTAAGCCAAGACTGTTTTCTCATAGATTTAGAAGTGTCAACTACAATTTTGCTGCAATCTTGAATGACAATAATTTTTAAATACAACACCACGACTTTAAATTTTAGACATGTTTCGGCAGAAACTTCTGCCTTCTTCAGTGCAAATGTTACAAAAGATGCGAGTTTGAATATAAATAAAGAACGGCAATGCTTAGAATTCTGTAGATGTTTGAATGAATTTTTCACAGTTCGGAATAAAATAGCACGCAATCATTTCTAAACCGGTCTTACAGAGGAAGCACAATGGAGAGGTTTTGGAAAACGTGCTCTGAGCCATTCAGTCCTTAGTGATGAACATATTATTTCTCCTTACAATATCAATACATTGTCAAGCAGACTGCTGATGAGAATAAAGAAAATGATCAACTCGGGATGATTCATCAAAACTAACATTCACGGCAATATCAGTATTGTGAGGAGAATTAATATTTCCAGCTTGGAACTGAAAGGTTTATGTTTACAGTAATTGCGAAGTCTCAAGAAAACTTTGCGGTGCTATTAAGACTTAGTTTTAGTAAACAGTTCGTTTCTGTGACGAAGTACGCCACAGATACGTGTTGTTAACATTGCAGAACACGTAAAATGAATTTAATTTGGTTTCGAAGCATGCAGACAGCCACAATGTTCAGTAGAGTTTATAACCTTCACAGCCTTTCGTAGGATTGTCACGCAGCCGGGCGTCACATCATGTCACGCTTGTCCCTTTGCGTGACCACCCCAAGAAAGGCTGTGAAGATAACAAATTGTACTGAACATTGTGGCTGTCTGCATGCTTCAGAACCAAATTAAATTTATTTTACGCGCTTTGTAATGTTAACAACACGTATCTGTGGCGTACTTCGTCACAGAAACGAACTGTTTACTAAAACTAAGTCTTTGTAGTGTCACAAAGTTTTCTTGAGACTTCGGCAGAGTTTATATTGGGGAGTTTATCTGGTTCACTCAAGTGGTTGGATTGCAAAAGAAACAACAAAGGTTAGGAAGATAACCATTTTATTGATGATAAAAAAAAATAAAAAAAATAATCCAGCCAATCTTTGTCCCTGCTATTGGGTTGCTTCTACTCTGTTGCTCCAAGTCAGTGTTGTTTCTTCAGTCCTCATTTAATATTCCAACTTTAAAATCCTGGTCTGTTTTACCCGATCCCTTGATCCAAGCCAGGGACAGTTGAACACTTGGAAGAGTTGACCGTTTGCTCCCAAGTGGAGAGGACAGCGTAAAGGAAAGTGAGAGTTTGCTCCCCATGCCTCCAGGGTCTCGTTCTTAAATTTGTCACAATGCCACTACCGAATAAATTTAATGCAAAGAATGCTAATTCACAAGCCAATGTCACGCAAAACGTACGCAACCTGGACAAGAAAAACCGAAGTGCTAAACTGTGGCACTCAATTTCAGTGGATCACTTTTGAAATCAAAGGAAAGATTGAACACGAATCCCCCAGTCTGACCTCACTGCCGATTCAGCCGATCGTCATCCCACAAACTTCACTAAATAAAGCACAAGTCACTAAACATCTCTCATTTTGTGAAGCTACCGATGTCAGGTTACTCTCTCTAAGTTTCTCTTTACTTTAAATGAAGAAAATAGCCGACATTTGCGTCAAAAAAGAAAATAGGAAAAGGTTTAGTGTTGTACAAAATGGTTGAATTTTAATAGCACATTCAGCTCAGTTTGTTTGTTGTCCCATTTTAAATCACGTGATGTTCTCAGGAGAATTGTTTGGCGCGCGCGTGAATAAATAATGTTTTAGGAAAACAAAACAACAAATCTCCAGAGAACGACCGTGATTTGAACCGAGCAACAAACATACGAAGCTGAATGAGTCCGGAAATTGTTTGAAAATAAAGTAAGCTAAATAAACAATCTGAATTTGTTGCTTAGATTTTTAAAAATTGGAAATGAGCCAGGAATTTGCAGGAGCTGCTAAGCTAAATCGTATTTATTTAATGTTTAGTTTTATGAAATGTTTGTGACGACCGATAATTTTTTTAAACGCTTGACAGAAAATAGAATTATGCCGGATTTTATTTGATTTGGAAATCAAATTGGAAAAGGTTAAGAGCTGTTTGAAAAAAAAAAAAAAAATGCGAGAGGTTTCGGCTAATAACGCATTCAGCTCTGTTTGTTTGTTGTCCCATTTCAGATCACGTGAAGTTCTCTGGAGAAATGAACAAAAGAACAAATCTCTATAGAACGTCCGTGATTTGAACCGAGCAACAAACATACGAAGCTGAATGAGTCCGGAAATTGTTTGAAAATAAAGTAAGCTAAATAAACAATCTGAATTTGTTGCTTAGATTTTTAAAAATTTGGAAATGAGCCAGGAATTTGCAGGAGCTGCTAAGCTAAATCGTATTTATTTAATGTTTAGTATTTATGAAATGTTTGTGACGACCGATAATTTTTTTAAAAGCTAGACAGAAAATAGAACTTTGCCGGATTTTATTTGATTTGGAAATCAAATTGGAAAAGGTTAAGAGCTGTTTGAAAAA
Organism: Desmophyllum pertusum; assembly: GCA_029204205.1. Taxonomy (NCBI): domain Eukaryota; kingdom Metazoa; phylum Cnidaria; class Anthozoa; order Scleractinia; family Caryophylliidae; genus Desmophyllum; species Desmophyllum pertusum. The sequence continues at coordinate 978,905 of MU827798.1, read as the reverse complement.
AAAAAATGCGAGAGGTTTCGGCTAATAACGCATTCAGCTCTGTTTGTTTGTTGTCCCATTTCAGATCACGTGAAGTTCTCTGGAGAAATGAACAAAAGAACAAATCTCTATAGAACGTCCGTGATTTGAACCGAGCAACAAACATACGAAGCTGAAAGAGTCCGGAAATTATTTGAAAATAAGCTAAGTAAATAATCCAAATTTTTGCTTAGAGTTTTAAAAATTTGGAAATGAGCCAGGAATTTGTGGAAGCTGTTAGAGCTAAATCGTATTTATTTAAGGCTATTAAAGAAGTTTATTTTAATCAATTTCAAAATAAAGTGTTTGACGATTAATTTAAGCCTGGTTCACACTTACGACGCAAGCATAAGCGCAAGCAGCAGACGCAGTAACGTGTTGATCATTAGCAGCATTTGTTCTAACAAAAGGCACTAATGATCAACGCGTTACTGCGTCTGCGTATGTTGCTTGCGCTTATGCTTGCGTCGTAAGTGTGAACCAGGCTTAAGAAAAGCAAAACTAAAAAATATATATATAATATATATTTTTTAAATAAAATTGGTGGTGAGATTTTTTTCATTAGTTTGTCGATAATTTTTTTAAATCGAAAACTGAGTTTATAATGTAAGTGCTTAAAATAATCAATGCCAGATGTTTCAGGATAACCCTTCATCAATAGACTGAATAACTGTTGAATAAAACGCCGCTGTTTTATTTGACAGTTAATCAGTCTACTAATGAGGGATTATTCCTCAAACATCTGACATAGTTTGTAATAAATTGCTTTGAGAATGATCCTATTTGCTACTCCAGAAACATCAGGCAGACTGAGCACCAACTTTCGACACTAGGATTTCTGGGATTGTTTGGATAACAGTGTGAGCTATGATTAGTCGACGGTTTCCAATGGCAACCATCAATCAATCATAACAAATATTGGTTACCAAACAATCCCAGAAATCCTAGTGCTGAAAGTTGTTGCTCAGTCTCCCCAAAATTGCTGGAGTGGACAACTGATGTTATTTTGAAGAATGATTGAAGTTATAAATTGGACGAAAATGAAAATTGATGATGAAAATAATCCAATTGTACGAAATTATTTAGGACTAAGAATAAAACAATTATTATTTTATTCTTAGTAAGAAAATGCTATTATTTGGACCTATGATTTATAATAACGTTCTTAAGAAAATAAGGTTTAAAGGAAAATCAAAAAATATAAATTATTTTATTCTTATTATTCTTAGTAAGAAAATGCTATTTTTGAAAAAAAGATGATTTGTTTATAATAATTATTGGACCTATGATTTATATTAATTTTTAGTTTTAATTTTTAAATTAAATGAAAAACTTAAAAGAGAGAAAACCGTAACCAGTGCAACCCAATCTGAGAGACACCCAGTGACCAACAGCTAAATTTGATGTCATTTGTGAAAATCCAATCAAGTCAGACCGATGAAATTCGTGCTCACCTCTGTCCTCGATTTCTCCAGAGATACACCTTCCTTGAGCCCCAACAATTCAGCACTCCTGTTTTACATCCATGGTCATGAAATGTTCCCGGATACATCGACTGCAAAGAAGCACCTTGCCGCGCCGAAATGTGCGAAATTGATGGTGTGGTATTGTGATAAATTAAGTGAAACCCTAAAGACATGAAGAGCAAACTCTCACCTTCCTTGACGCTGTCCTCCCCACTTGAGAGCAAACGGCCAACTCTTCCAAGTGTCCAACTGCCCCCAGCTTGAATTTCAGGATCAGATAAAACTTCCCAGGATTTCGCAGTTGGAATATTTCAGAGGACATCAGAAACACACCTTCTCAGAGCTTCAGAGCTTCCACAACCCAGCAGGGACGTGATTGACTAGATTTTTTGTGTGTGTGCCACCTGCAGTCCTGGAATTAAATAATACCCTTAAAACTTATTAGTAGATATACTAGCCTGCGTAGCAAGCGTTCCTGTATGAACAAAGAGCTTTTTCCGTGCTCTTCGTTCGTACAGGAATGCTTGCTACGCAGGCTATAGATATACAAGCTCATTAGCACCATAAATATACTAATAGAAAGAAAACATGGCTTTTCTTGGTGATACAAGTCCCAAAAGAAAAAAGATTGCAACCTTAACCGATCTAGCCTGCGAGTAGGCTGCTGTGCTCAGGTTACTGAACAGTAAAATGCCAGCTTAAACATGCCGGGTTAAATAAATCCCTAGAATTTGTGGAGCAAATCGATGAGGAAATTCAAAATATTGTGACTTTTGTAACACCAAGAAGTAACCATGAATGCAAAACAAATATGTTGGTAATCAACAGTCTGCATTATTTGACTTATTAGTCCTAGGTGCCTTGATCATGTCAATAAAATTGCAAAAAGGTTTCATCATGTACTTAATATAATATGCAAGAGTTGCAAGATTTTGTTTCTAGCTTAAAATGAAAAAAAGAAACCTACATGTAGCAGTAAGTTAAAATGCAGACTGTTGATAATTAATTATACTTAATAATATATTAATAATGATACCTTAAATTTATGCTAAAATGAACAAAAAGGAAAAAATGGATTAAAATAATCCAGAAAGAAAATGAAAATAAAATAAGTCCAATGGGCACTGAAATAAGCCTGATAAATAAAAGGTCCTTATAGTAACCATCGGGTAAGTGATTGTTTGTTTTTTAGAACGTTTTCTTTTTTTTGTAAAATTGCCACTCAAAAACTTTTCTATGTAGAAATTTGTGGATTAAGGCCAATATTTTGTTTGCATCATTTGAAATGTTGATTAATCTTGAAAACAATAAAATGCAACTCAAGATGGTAAATATAATGGAGTGTCAACAGAAAGGAAAAGTTTGAAATATTATTGTGCTAACGAGCTTGCTGATCTACTTATACAAAGTAAGCAAAATTTAAATATAAACAAAGGAAGCATTAAAACAAAAAACTGGCAAAATCCTGGCAACTAGAAGTGGAGCGTAATAGCAGAATATTTATGCTGACACTGTAGTTTACATTGATGCGCACCATACTATTGTCACTCAACACAGTTTTTGATTAACTTTGACATATTTTTGTAAACAAATTTTGGAGAACTTTCTAGTTAATTATAATATAAATCAAAATTAATCATAGACTTTGTTCAGTGTCAACAGTACAGCATGCATCCATGTAATGGAAAAAGAGAACCACTGCTCAAGGTTGGGATCCTCAAACCCAGCTTACTCAAATTGAACAAACAAGTGCTAAGAAAATGAGTGGATTCAAAATCAGCCAAATGGAATGGTTCAATCTGAATCTGGTATGCAATTAACTGGATCACTGATTGGAGTCAGAGGTCTACGCAGCGCTGCTACATGTAGTGCTCATGCATAAAAGGTATAAGGTAAAAGGTATTATTGTTTGTCTCATGACGTAGTCACTAAAGATGCAGATCATGACAGTTCAACTGCTTACTGCTAGTCTTCATCGCCCAATAAAGAAGACTAGCAGTAAGCAGTCAAAATGTTGTGATCTACATCCTAAGTGACTACATCATGAGACAAACAATAATACATTTTATTAATAATTTATTTAAATTAAATGAGTACTGCAGTGAGAACTACATGCAGCAAATAAGATCTCTGACTCTAACCAATGACCTAATTAATCATATAATTTAGTGATGCAGGTAAATAAAAAATTCAGAAAAACACACTTCTTTGAACAATGGTGGCACACACACCTACATTAATGTAACCTACAATCAGATTGACTTTTCTGTGCTCTTATTCTCTTATAAGAGTGCAGAAAAATTAGCCAGATCGCAGCATAACATTAATGGAGAAGTAATAACAACAACGAAAAAAAACTTAAGCAAAGAACTATCTTGAACGGGGGTTGTGGAACAACAGCTGGGTGAAAAACCTCCCCGTACGTCCACTTGCCCCTAGGAGGAAAACCCCGGGCCAGCTGTACCCCACGTTCAAAGGCCTCCCGGGCTGGGCCAGATAAATAGAAAGTTGTAACTACTACTTAACTAACTATACTTAATGATATTAAATCATCTTGCCCTGTCAATTGTCCCAGGCCTCTACTGTCCTTCCTCTGGTCTCTCCAGCTCCACTGCAAGGCCCATTCTGTCTTGTGATGCTCTCTATCAAGATCAATATCCTGTGATGTAACAAACATTTGATCCGTTAGTTATGTGTACCCAAACAAACAACTGTAAACAGATAGATTTTACATCACCATGTGGGTTTATTTTTTATCATTCAACATCCATAAATGAAATTTCATGTAGATTGACGTAACTTGATCACCTGACAACTAGCTTTCTTAGCTTTCGCTACTTATGGATAATAATTAAGAATTATTTTTTTTGAAAAGACAGCGTTGATTAAAAAAATAAATAAAATACAAGTGTTTTTAAAGTGCATCTGTCATGAAAAACCGACCACCTACATATACTGTAAAGGTAAAAAGGTAAAGCCGTTTGGGGCCAAACTGCATGGCCACACTATAAACAGAGCTTTATATCCCAGTTTCCGTAGCATGAAGCAAACTAGGAGTATTGCAACTCCACCTGAGTGGGATGCTAGTCCAATGCAGGGCTACATACCCCCAAGCATTTTGTTAGGTTGCCCTAACAGTTTGCCGCTTCAGTAATTTCCATAATGGTGGGATGGTTAAGATTTCATGAAAATTTCTGTGATGCTAGCACTGGGATGGTTGAAATTCAGTGAAAATTTCTGTATGAAGAGTGGTTGAAATTCAGTGAAAATTTCTGTGATGCCAGAGTGGTCAAAATTCAGTGAAAATTTCCATGACGACAGAGTGGTGAATGAGCAATTGTAGAAATTTAATGAAAATTCTGGTGATCACGGTGTTACATGTACGTTCGTAATGCGTCAAGTTTTTTCTTTATTTATGCTTTGTTTAAGATTATTATATTACAGATTATATTTACTTTTACTGTAAGTAGTATTTTTAAAGTGAAATGTAACTTTGTTATTTTGAATTTATGAATAAAGTGTGAAATTATATTCAACAAATAAATAAAAAACAGCTACAAGTCAGAGTACAGAGAACCCTACATCGGTTGAGGCTGCATCACCGAGCCAAGCGAGCAGTTACAGCCAATACGCATCACACATCAACGCTCAGAGAACAAAGGTTGCAATTTTCACCTACGCATTCCTTTAATCAATTCGAATATTCGTATATTATTGGAAAGATCTGACGATAAGATCATAAGAATCTATTTTCGATTAATCATATTGATTCTTCAAGTGTTAGTTTATACATTGTAAGGATGGCAGAAGACGTTTTCATAAAGATCAAGCAAGTAAATGAGTGCAATGCACTTGCTTTCGTGGACCACATATTGTTCGTGAAGTGGGAGAACTGCTTCCGCACAATTTTAAATTCTTTAGAATGGAAATTCCTGTAAGCTGCATTATCTCTTGAAAAGTGTGTAGAAGAAGAAGAAGGTGGTACAATGTACAACGTTTAATTTTTCAATTCAGGTGCACAGCGTGGAGGAAGCGACTAGTCCAAACACTCGATCACCAATTGCTCGTTGGTTCCCGTGCAAAAAAGTCAGTTATCAGTCGCTCATCAGCTTCCGCGAAAAAAAAAAAAGGTGTAATATCATATACGAAGGGCGTGGTGGAAAAAGGGCATTATGACAATTATTTGTCCTCTGGTCCCCACTCCAATGCATTACTACAATGGGGTGGAGACCAGAGGGGAAGAGAAGGCCAGGACGACCTAAAACAACATGGAGAGGAATGGTTGAGGGCGAAAGACGAACAGCTGGGTGTGAGTCATGGGCGACTGTTAGAGCTCTAGCAGCAAATCAAAGTGGATGGAAGGAGAACACCCAAGTATTTAATGTGCCTTATGGCATGAAGAGAAATAAGCATAAAGGGAGTGTTTCACGGTTCGGCGCATGTGCCGGCTTATGAACTCTATCCATTTACAAAATCCCACTCACATGTACTTCTCGATACTTCAGTAATCACATACTAAAAAAAAAATTTCAACAGATTACACCGAGAATGTTTACATTGAAAACCAGAATAAATTACCAGAATAAAATGTTGGCCCGAAGGATTTGTTCTGGTAATTTATTCTGGTATTCAAATGTCGACATTCTCGGTGTAATCCGTTGTCATTCGTCGTTTTGCTTGGACTTATTATTAATAGCATGTGGTTACTGTAGTATCGAGAAGAACATGTGAGTGAGGTTTTTTAAACAAATAAAGTTGATAAGCAGCCAACACATGCGCCAAACCGTGAAACACTACCTTTAAAGTTCCACCATAAAGTTCCGAAAGTAATGACCCCCCTAAAGTAGCGAGCGCCCGAAAGTAATGTAAAAAATAAGTGGTTGCCAATAAATCCAGAAAGTAGCGAGCCCCTGAAAGTAGCGAGACCAAGGTTTTTTAATAATGTTATACATAGTGATACCATATACATACATGTATATATATATTTTCCAATCAATAGCCAAATGCATAAGTCATATCTTTGTGCAGTGCAGGAACGTTTCTTCAAATTAAGATTGAAAACTAAAAAAAAAGGTTGAAAACTTCATCGCACAGAGATATGTACGTCATGGAGTAGAAACAGTTTACGTTATCTGACAAGCTTTCCTCCTCTGAGTCTGAATCAGAGAATAGTTAAATTTCCTCTACTGTACATCGGCTGATTCACCCATGTCTTTTATTTTGGGTTCCCCAAAAATAGCGAGCCGTAAAGGCTGCTAATTCCCGGAGCTTTACGGTATTAAGTAAGTATAGTCAGTCTGACACTGCAGAACGCTATCAGCTATCAATAATTATTATTAGGATTTTGCTACCCTCAAGTTAGGAGCTAGATCAAAGTAAGAATTTATTCAATACCTTTTGTTTTGTTACATTTCTCAGATAGAATTACATTCGATTAGAGTAAATTTTGATTTTTATGTACTGTACATTTCATTTCCGTTAGATCGTACTAAGTTTCGTTCAGCATTTGTTTACAAAAATATTGTCGATTTTGCTTTCTAGTTCGAACCACATCATTCTACATCTTTAAGACACATCGTTCAAATTTAATGACAAATAAAGCTATCATCTAGACATTGTATCAAATAAACATTATTGAAAATTTCTGTGATGCTGGAGTGGTCGAAATTCAGTGAAAATTTCTACAATTCCTTGATATCAGTGATTTTTCATTTTCATGGCTCTCAGGTCAGCACTCTGACAGATGCACTTAAAATGTGTTGAATTGCAAAACTTTTAATGAAACATGGAATTTTGGAATTTCAAATAAAGAGGAGTATATATATATATATATATATATATATATATATATATATAAGTAGTGTGAGATGGGCAAGGAAATATTATACAACTAACTGCCTCATTATCTTTGGATCGCCAACTTATTCCGTTCAGAAGGCGATTCGCAGTGATTTCTGACATATATGAAATAATTGTATAGATTTGGAACAGAAATCGTAACAACAAAGAAATGAGTGAAAATGTGGCTCAGCCGGGAATCGAACCCGGGTCTCCTGGTTACCGGAAAGATGCCTTACCACTAGGCCACTGAACCAACCCCGCTATTCAGCGCAATTGGAAGGGCTTTCACATGGTAAGGTCTGAGGAGGTTAACACATTTTCTGCAGTTAGGATCGCGTCTCTTAAGCCCGGTTGATCAGCGATTCACAGTATATTTTCCCCCAGTAAATATTTTAAGTAGTGTGAGATGGGCAAGGAAATATTATACAACTAACTGCCTCATTATCTTTGGATCGCCAACTTATTCCGTTCAGAAGGCGATTCGCAGTGATTTCTGACATATATGAAATAATTGTATAGATTTGGAACAGAAATCGTAACAACAAAGAAATGAGTGAAAATGTGGCTCAGCCGGGAATCGAACCCGGGTCTCCTGGTTACCGGAAAGATGCCTTACCACTAGGCCACTGAACCAACCCCGCTATTCAGCGCAATTGGAAGGGCTTTCACATGGTAAGGTCTGAGGAGGTTAACACATTTTCTGCAGTTAGGATCGCGTCTCTTAAGCCCGGTTGATCAGCGATTCACAGTATATTTTCCCCCAGTAAATATTTTAAGTAGTGTGAGATGGGCAAGGAAATATTATACAACTAACTGCCTCATTATCTTTGGATCGCCAACTTATTCCGTTCAGAAGGCGATTCGCAGTGATTTCTGACATATATGAAATAATTGTATAGATTTGGAACAGAAATCGTAACAACAAAGAAATGAGTGAAAATGTGGCTCAGCCGGGAATCGAACCCGGGTCTCCTGGTTACCGGAAAGATGCCTTACCACTAGGCCACTGAACCAACCCCGCTATTCAGCGCAATTGGAAGGGCTTTCACATGGTAAGGTCTGAGGAGGTTAACACATTTTCTGCAGTTAGGATCGCGTCTCTTAAGCCCGGTTGATCAGCGATTCACAGTATATTTTCCCCCAGTAAATATTTTAAGTAGTGTGAGATGTGTTAACCTCCTCAGACCTTACCATGTGAAAGCCCTTCCAATTGCGCTGAATAGCGGGGTTGGTTCAGTGGCCTAGTGGTAAGGCATCTTTCCGGTAACCAGGAGACCCGGGTTCGATTCCCGGCTGAGCCACATTTTCACTCATTTCTTTGTTGTTACGATTTCTGTTCCAAATCTATACAATTATTTCATATATGTCAGAAATCACTGCGAATCGCCTTCTGAACGGAATAAGTTGGCGATCCAAAGATAATGAGGCAGTTAGTTGTATAATATTTCCTTGCCCATCTCACACTACTTAAAATATTTACTGGGGGAAAATATACTGTGAATCGCTGATCAACCGGGCTTAAGAGACGCGATCCTAACTGCAGAAAATGTGTTAACCTCCTCAGACCTTACCATGTGAAAGCCCTTCCAATTGCGCTGAATAGCGGGGTTGGTTCAGTGGCCTAGTGGTAAGGCATCTTTCCGGTAACCAGGAGACCCGGGTTCGATTCCCGGCTGAGCCACATTTTCACTCATTTCTTTGTTGTTACGATTTCTGTTCCAAATCTATACAATTATTTCATATATGTCAGAAATCACTGCGAATCGCCTTCTGAACGGAATAAGTTGGCGATCCAAAGATAATGAGGCAGTTAGTTGTATAATATTTCCTTGCCCATCTCACACTACTTAAAATATTTACTGGGGGAAAATATACTGTGAATCGCTGATCAACCGGGCTTAAGAGACGCGATCCTAACTGCAGAAAATGTGTTAACCTCCTCAGACCTTACCATGTGAAAGCCCTTCCAATTGCGCTGAATAGCGGGGTTGGTTCAGTGGCCTAGTGGTAAGGCATCTTTCCGGTAACCAGGAGACCCGGGTTCGATTCCCGGCTGAGCCACATTTTCACTCATTTCTTTGTTGTTACGATTTCTGTTCCAAATCTATACAATTATTTCATATATGTCAGAAATCACTGCGAATCGCCTTCTGAACGGAATAAGTTGGCGATCCAAAGATAATGAGGCAGTTAGTTGTATAATATTTCCTTGCCCATCTCACACTACTTAAAATATTTACTGGGGGAAAATATACTGTGAATCGCTGATCAACCGGGCTTAAGAGACGCGATCCTAACTGCAGAAAATGTGTTAACCTCCTCAGACCTTACCATGTGAAAGCCCTTCCAATTGCGCTGAATAGCGGGGTTGGTTCAGTGGCCTAGTGGTAAGGCATCTTTCCGGTAACCAGGAGACCCGGGTTCGATTCCCGGCTGAGCCACATTTTCACTCATTTCTTTGTTGTTACGATTTCTGTTCCAAATCTATACAATTATATATTATATATATATATATATATACACCCGTTTTCAAAAACTCTGCTATTTTCAAAATATATATAAATATATAATTTATATGCCTTTTGTCTACCTTTTGTTATGTGATGATGAAACAAAAGGTATATATATATTTTTGAAAATAGCAGAGTTTTTGAAAACGGGTGTATAATTAATATATATATAATTTCGTGTGTAGAACGGTTTTCGGAGAGCGCTCAACTTTACAGGAGCAGTGACTATTATAGAATAGTTCCAGGCTTCAGGAGTGATTCATCGCTTTATTGCTACAGCTCTGTTTTGTATGGCCAAAAAATGACCACACTCATCAGGCAATTACAACGAATGACCGTTAAATTTGGATGCTGGCGGTATAATACAAATTGTTGCTAGGTAGCGGTTGCGTTACATTATTTTAAAGTTCTTGAGTACATATCTGTTTCTGTGGGGGCATGAACTTGCTAATTCGTTACGTTTGTTTAGGCTACATAGATCTTTTCTACAGATGATTATAAATTTTTCAACCCTACAATAACATTAGCAAGAAATGCAATCTATGTCTTCACGAAAAATTTATAATCATCTGTAGAAAAGATCTATGTAGCCTAAACAAACGTAACGAATTAGCAAGTTCATGCCCCCACAGAAACAGATATGTACTCAAGAACTTTAAAATAACGTAACGCAACCGCTACCTAGCAACAATTTGTATTATACCGCCAGCATCCAAATTTAACGGTCATTCGTTGTAATTGCCTGATGAGTGTGGTCATTTTTTGGCCATACGAAACAGAGCTGTAGCAATAAAGCGATGAATCACTCCTGAAGCCTGGAACTATTCTATAATATATATATATATATATATATATATATATATATATATATATATATATATATATATATATATATATATATATATATATATATATATATATATATATATATATATATATATATATATATATACATGTATATTGTACCATGAGGTACCCAATTTTTGGAAAACATTTTTTAACAAAAATTTTAGTTCCACTTTCTTTCTCTCTTGGAAAATATGGAGAGGGCAGATTACTTTGTACATAGAACAGTTTTCAACTGGGTGTCATAAAACCAAAACAAAACCAATCACAACAAAATAATGTAAGCAACAAAATGAACCAATAAGAACTTGAAGCAAAGACACGTAACAAGCGCCAAGCACGGTAAAACAGGTGACCAATTTTAGTTTTGCACCCGATTGGTTGAGTACATGTAGGTTGGATGGATGGAAACTTTATTTATCCAGGGTTGCCCATTCAGCAACTAGGCCGGTATTCATAGGGGCCCTGCATAGCTGGCACAAGTTTTTTAAGCCAGTCATAGAGCATAAAAGCAAAACCAAAGCAATTGCGGATTACTTTTGACACTCAATTGAAAACCGCTCTAGGTAGCGAGGTGTTACACTATTCAGAAATTTGATCAGGAATGTCTGGAGAGATGGTAACAGTGTATTTACCTGGTTAATCATGGTTTGAATGGTTTGGATGTCCATCTAGGCTTGTCCACTATCCATGTCCACTGTCCATCCAGACTTGTCTACTGAAAAATTCAAAATAGTAGGAAAATTTTCATTGATATGCTGCCACCTCATATGGCACATGCAGAGATAGTACTTGATATCAGGCGAAAATAATTTCCAGCATGCAAAGAAGTGCAGCATGAATAGAAGTTTTGTTTAATTACAATTTAGTGAATTACCATGAAATTTCATGAAATTTCACTTGTAATATATTCCCACCAGGTAAACCTGCACACAAAGCCAAATGGACCTAGATGAGTAAGATGGGAGAATCAGCCCAAGGCTTTGCGAGCGGGTAAACCTGGAGAGAATATGTTTCATCACTACGGGGAGGAGGGTGGGGCATAATATTGTCTTGCAAGGTTAGGGTCCAGACCTAAACTTTACTGAGCTAGGCTGAATTACGAAGCAGGCTGCTTTATATACAGGGAGGAGGTCTATGGTTATACCGCGCATTCTCCCGGGACACGCTGGGAATGTAAAGTAGTGTATGATTGTTCATTTATGGTTTTTGTGCATATTTCCGTGGTGAGAATAGCTCAAAATTTCAATACCTCAAATTTTCGATCTACCCTTGCAAATTTTCATCGAATTTTAGCTTGAAAGGGCACTATGGTTCGCTCGAAAATTCGTCCAAAATTTGCAGACACAAAGAAAGAATTTTGTCGAAATTTGCTCTCATTACTTTTGCACAGTACACTATAGAAGTCCCCATCGCTGATGGGAGGACAGGGAGGGCCAAAATAGGAGTCTAAACCGAAACACTCAGGGGGCATTCATGAATGCATACTGTAAATTTTATCCTTGCATAAGCGCCCCTCCTACAGTGAAAATTTGAAATAAGTGCCCCTCCTCGCATAAGCGCATCCCCCTCCCCTCCCGGCCCCTCTGTATTTTTTCTGGCAGAGTACTGAGACAACAAAGGTTAAGTATTAGTGTTGGTCATGCTTAATCACTTGCCAGCCATTTTTTACAATCATTGGTAATACAGAACAAAAAGATGATTGTATTATTATTATTACAAAAAGTGACCAGGATACACATGTATCTGGCCATGATTTGGGAAAAAAATAAGTAAGTGCCATCCCTCCCTCGAATAAGCGCCCCATGTCTTATTCTCAATTTGAAATAAGCGCCCTGGGCAAGATGATTTATGGTAACTGTACAACAACAGGTCGGGAGGAGGGCATATAAATACATGACCATTGTACTAAATACCACAGGTACAGTATATATGGTGAAAATCTAAACAACTGACATAAGACAGTCAAGAAACTGACCAATAATAATATTGGTCAATTTCTGGGTTTCTTTTGTCAGTAGCAACAATAATTATAATTATTATTGTTAGAAATAGCAGTCAAAATAAAACTATATTGAAGGGTATGGTTAAAGAGAGGCATACATGAATACAATGTATTTTGTGGATTTTTTACTTTTTCTCAGAATCGCTTCATTTATTTGGGAAAACAAACTTGTTAACATCTAGTTTTCACATACCTATTTACAGGGCTGCAAATATATTTTTTTTCTTGAAAGGACAGATGTCTGACTACATGTAAGTCACCATTTTGGTCGAACAAAAAACAAAAATGAGGTCGGACATCATATTACATGCAGTTCCGCTTGAAAAGCGAACCTGCTAATCTAACGCATTGTCAACTCAGTGTAAATTAGTTTGCGTTTAGAACAAAATGCGTTGCAACGCATTAATTAGCGTTGGCAGGCAAAAAAAATTGTCTGTATCACTGTTGGGATTTCATCAGACATTGGCAAATTTTGGTAGGCCATTGTCCGATGAACGACTGTTATTTGCAGCCCTGTATTTATGATACATGCTGTGTATCTACATGTATTTATCAAAACCTACATCAAAACATCAATCTGTAGGATTTGGTCATAGTTGAGGAAATGTAATCTATAGTTGAGTTTGTTTGTTTGTTAGTTAGTTTGTTTGTTTGTTTGTTTGTTCAGGCAAAGAAACTGTACTGATGCCAAGGGGAGATTTTTTCAGGCCCACTATGCTGCTGACCCCTCAAAAAGCCAAAATTGGAATATCTTAGTATTCAGGCTACAGTGTATTTACCTGTATTCGTTATCCTAGTGTTTTTGGAAATCAGTCTCCATCACCATTCAGTCTCGTTTCTTCTTGGTTTGCTTAAAATCCTTGTTCAGCCACATCTACCCATCCTCTTCTTTGCTAGTTGGTCTGAAAAAATAAATTGTACATGTAAATTTAACACCCTTGGGATCAAGTGCTTGTTTAGTGGAGACTTCAAAGAGTCCATTTATAATTTATTATTTGTAGGTGGCATACATTTTTTGTGGGTTCTAATTTTTTTTTTGAGCCGCAAAAAATAATTCCCTGAAAAAAGATTTGGTAAACATCTTATTCTGATTCATGAATTTGTTTAATATCAACAAGAGTTAGAAAACCGGACATTCCATTTTGTTTGATTCGCAAATTTTTATAAGTTCGATTTCGATCGATGACCGAACTAAATCAAACTAAGCCTTTGAACCCACTCCCCCCCTAGGGAGTTTACAACTCACTCTGTGGTGGGGGCATGGTTATTTTCTAGAACCACACATTCTCAATTACATTCGAACCCCGATTAAGCGGCCACCCTCGGTGATCAGAAATGGCAAGTGGCTGCTTAATAGGGGTTGGCCGCTTAATCAGGGTTTTATTTACAGTATTATACTGATATTGGGACTTTGATAGCTGTCCACTTAATCGGGATGGCCGCTTAATAGGTGACTACTTAATCTGGGTTCGACTGTATTACACCTAAAAGGTTTTAACTTTACAAAAATTATCCCTTCCAATATAACCAGGACATTTTTGAAATGTAAAATTTCCACCCCCAAAACACACAAAACAAAGCCAAGAAGCCCTCCAAAAACAACAAAGTTTAAGATTAGCCCAGGGCTTATTACTGAAATGTTACAATATTATTGAGGACAAAGGAGAAAATGTTGGAACTAGTCAGGTTGAAGTTACAAAATATTTGAATTTGCATTCTGCAGCCAGTGCAAAAGTAAAATTAGAAGGTGAGTGAAGTCACTTTTAGCACCTTTTAGAACATTTCAACACCTTTCGTGCTGTCTAAAAGGATCTTTTATGGGTCTGAATTTCCTTTTGTAAAGCTAAACACTCAAACATAGCTCAGTAAACCGATATTTGAATTTCCCCCTGAATAAATTATAAAATCGTAAACACCTTTTATAGAGTCAAATTTAACCAAGTTATATGCTTATTTAGCCACTAAAAAAGAAATGGAACCAATTCAATGATTATAAGCAGCGATTTTTGAGCTTAAAGCTTACCTCTCGCGTGATCCATATCTTGCATTTTGTCGGCGCGACAGGCTGTTCCAAAAACTGCAAAAATGTGGTCTCAATACATTGCTATTGCGACCGCTGTAGCCATTATCCTTGTGTTCAAATAACACCAAATGAGGGAAAATATGCTTCAAAAGGCAACTTATACCAAAGAGCGCTTCTTCGTCGACGGTTTAGCGTCAAAATAGTCAGTTATAATTCCATCAAAGCTTCAAGTTTCCGTCGCCATGTTGAAATCTTTCGGTCCCAGTTTTCCCATACGTCGTCACTCACGGACACGTCACGTAAAAATACGCTGGGAAATGGGCCGAACGCGGGAACACGCGACATAAATTATTCCCGGGCCACGAAAATGCTGAAAATTTGCTAAAAAAATGCTCAAAAGTTGCTCGAAAATGGAAAAAGTTGCTCGTAAAATACGATGTACTACTGC
This sequence comes from Desmophyllum pertusum, assembly GCA_029204205.1. Taxonomy (NCBI): domain Eukaryota; kingdom Metazoa; phylum Cnidaria; class Anthozoa; order Scleractinia; family Caryophylliidae; genus Desmophyllum; species Desmophyllum pertusum. The sequence goes on along the minus strand of MU827798.1, from coordinate 963,748 downwards.
ACAGTTGACGTCCTTGTTAAAAGCGAACAAACGAATAAACAAAAAAAAAAGGTGCATAGCGGATGGTAACCCAAGTTGGAATATGCAAGGGTGACCAATCAGTCAAGCTAATAAAAACATAGGCACGCAAGGCGTGCGGAAGTTATTTTTTTAAACAACGCGCATTCAAAATGGTGTGTTTTGATACCATCCCATGCAAGTATGTGATAAAATTCATGTTGTTTATCCCAAATTAATTGGTGGTTTGCATCAATGTTTCAAAAACTGTTTGCTTGCTTCAACAACATCAGAAAATAAACAGCTTATAGATCAGGCAGAAAGAAACGTTCCGTCCAAATTATAGCTTTGTAGCGGTTTTCATAACCGAGTTATTACGAAAATAATTTTCAGAAAATTACAGTATTTAGTATGCAGCCGCCATGGGTGCCCTTCTTTGGGACACCAATATGGCGGCCATAAAATTGTACAAGAAGTAGAGTAGATTCTACCATCAATATCATTAGCTTTCATTTCAAAACTCTTTAGATATCACTTCTAAATTATTATCACGTATGAAAATTTAAAAATGACATAAAAATACCCGTTTTTTGTGACAGTTCAAAAACACGTTCATCCGGGACATCGCAAATTTCAAATTCCTTTATTTTCGAAACGAAGCACTGATTCGATAACAAACTTTGCATATAGGTTAATGTCTTGTATGTCTTGAATACGTGAAAAGGATAGCTTTGTAGAATTAACAGTTTAGATTTTAGAATTTTGATGACGTCAGGTGCAAACCAAGAATGATATTTTATCCTTCTTTTCCATTTGCATGGATCGTGATAGGGCTATAAGAAGAAAATAAATGTACAGGAGTGAAAATAGGCAATATTTAAACTGAACGCAAAAATAGCTTATGTAATAAGGTTGGGATAAATTATCACATGAAAAACAAAACTATCATATTACATGGGTTTCGGAAAAAAACCCAATAGTATTATATTATTACATATGTTCGCGAGGAAAACAACAGCATGATCTTATACGCTTGGGAGCAAACAAAGACAAATGCTGTAGGAAATCGACCCTCACAGAAGCATCATAACCATAAATTGTCAGTTTCATTTCTGCAATGTCGCATGGTCCTTTCACGTGCGCATAACAACGTCAGGTATCTGATTGGCTATGATTAACTTAACTTTGTATACCGGTACAAGTGCACAAGTCTAATTAGAACAGAAATACCAGCTCAAGAATTTGGTCAATTTTACACTTACCGTGAAAACAGAAAAATGTAAAAGCAAAGCCTGTACATCGCAGTAGCACAGTAATTGCACATCTTTCTACAAATAACTTGGGATTGTACAGGTACAAGTATGTAGCTACAGTGAACGCGTTCTAGGAACGGTAAAGTGGAGCACTATAAAAGGAACGCTAAGGGAGGTCAGGGAACGCAAAGTGGATCGCTAAAGGAACGCTAATAATGCGTTCCATATATTAACCCTATTCTGCCTGGGGGGGGGGGGGGGGGGGGGGCAGAAAGTGCCCGCGCTGACTTCAAATTTATCGTACTTAAAGAGCATTCAAGCAATCATAGCTAAACCTTATGACTTTTCCTAAACGTTATCTGGGAACATTTTGTTGTGTCAATTTTGTGATCACTTGACGTAATGTTTCCATGGCAACCAAGTTTTGACAGGCCGTTTTAGCCAAATTTGGTATTTTCATGAGATTTTCGCTTTTTACGAAGAGTTTCTTCCAAAATCTTTGCGATATTTGCATCCTTATATTGTTTTCGATTTTTTTCAAATCAAATTTGGTGATTTTCCGACATTTCTGAACAATTTAAAAATCCAAGATGGCGGATCCAAGATGGCGGACAGTTTTAAAGTATGACGTTATTTCGGCGTGATATGATATCATAATTGATTCGTAAATGCCACGAAAATAAACATGTTTGAATGCTATATTCACCACATAAGTTTCATTTTTATAGCATAAATACTTTTTGAAGTACAGATCGTTTTACCCAAATTTGTTGATTTTTTAGCTTAATTTTCAGTTTTCATAAAATTTTTGCTTTTTACGATAAAATCCTTCCAAAATCTTTGCCGTTTTAGCATCTTTATATTTTTCTTGATTTTTTCGAAACAAATTTGGAGATTTTCTGACATTTCTGAACAATTTAGAAGTCCAAGATTTAGGATCCAAGATGGCGGATTTTTTTCACGTATGACGTCATTATGGCGTGTATGACGTCATAATTGACACGTGACTGCCACTAAAATAAAGATTTTCGGATGCTTTACACACCATGTAAGTTTCATTTTCATAGCGTCAATACTTTTTGAGATACATGGGGGGGGGGGGGGGGGGTGGCACTATCTGCCCCCCCCCCCCCCGAACGAAAAAAAAGCCCAGGCAGAATAGGGTTAAGGGGAACGCGTTCAAGCGATCTGGAAACTAAAGAGAACGTGTTCCAATATTATACAGTAGGTAAAGCGCATTAAACGTCCCGACACCAGATTGTACCGTGTATTATTTGTGTCCCTGAAATCTCAAGTATTCCGCAGGTCCTTGCCATCTAAATTGCCACACAGAGTTTATAATAATGACCAATAATAGATCTGGGTACACAAGCTCCTACGAGCGCTCCTGCGTAGACTTTGTTTTGGCTCGTAACGCAATCTGGGCGTGACTAGCCAGTTTCGCTTCAAATTTCAGATCGTTCGACGGTCGCAAGGATGTCGCAAATCGACCTGCGTTGACGAATTTTGGCGTTTCGATCTTTCACTGTTTCATGCAGCCCCAAATAACACATTTGGAAGTCAAGGTTATTTTCTAATATTTTGAACTGAAGTAAAAATAAATCTCAAATGACTAAGGTTTTTAAAAACTGATTTATTCTCGAATTCCGTGCTCGAAACAGGACTGGAAGTCTATGTCTATTTTTATATACAAGCTTCTGATTGGTCAGTCGGTAATTCGATTTAAAAAGTCAACAAGGCTTATTTTACATGCACGTACTAGCCCGTTCGTAGTTCGAAGATATCATAGGATGGAATTTGTATAAAAATTAATTCGTCTCACTTTTTCGCTTGCTTTGTGATCGACCGGCTTTCGATTTATAATTCTCTTTTTTTAAAACTCTTTTTACTTATATAAAATTTCCAAGCCTCACTGCCGATCATTTAGTCTATTTCCAAACCTTGACCGGCCGCCTCTCATTTCGCCACAAATTAATCCTCACAACTTGTATAATACAATCTGATATACATGCTTCCATTATTTCACACTTTAGTCTACATTTTACCCCTGGTCTGTAGTCTTCGTTGCATGCAGTTCGCACTCTGCGTTAATACACTGACCGGATTTATTCGTACTTTCTGAAACTATTTACGTCCGAGCTTAAAAATTTACGAAATCATGTCTTCTTTCGACAACTTGAAGTATTTTGATACTTACCGTTGGAGTTAATGAACAGCCATCACAAACGTATAGTGATGTATTAAATCATCTAACCTAGATGCATCGAACGACAATAACACTAAAATACAAACTTTGACAGAAACACTGCACAACACTACTGAATAAAATCGACCCAACCAGATTTACCTCCAATCAACTGTTGACAAGAGATCATGACAAACTCCTAAAGCACATTTCAAATTATCTCCTCAATTTGACCACTTTCCGTAAAAACAACGAAATGTACAAAGAAAGCCTGTACATTGCAGTAGCCGCTCTCTTCGTCATTCTTCTAAACATCAACAACAGTATAAACAAAGATGGCCGTCACCAAATGACTCTTAAAAATCGATATCTACTCGAATTTACTCGGATATTAGAATCAGCTATTTCATTGGTTGCTCGTAGTAGCCCCAATCTGATTGGTGTGGCATAGAAGGCAGCAAGATTGCCCGTCCAAACCGCCGACTAAGAGTATTTTTTTTAGAAAAAAAAAACCCTCAATAAACCAGATAAACATGTATGCCTGTCAAAACGTTGTTGCCATGCATACACCCTATTCTAAAATGGCTGTCAATTTAAAATTATTTTGTATGTATTTAAATTTACCTCACTAACCTCGTTTTTGAGTTGATAATTCAAAATAGGTTTTACTCAAGAACGAGGTTAGTGAGGCAAATTGAAATGAATACAAAATAATTGTAAATCGGAAGCCATTTTGGAATAGGGTGAACTAAGCCAATTTCTGACATCACGGAGACATAATGAAATTCAAGATGACGGTTCCAACATGGTGGATTTTTAGTAATTACTAGCTGTATGTTGTAATATGCAGTTACTCTGTTAGCCTTGTATTTAACCGTCGCGACTTGTTTCTTAACTAGGCAAGAGGCTAATCTGGGCACGATGTCGCACCACTGGAGAAAGTTCTCGTGATTATCATGGACAGACAGACAGGAGGATAATGGTGTTCCACAAACTACAGGTTATTGTTTGTGTGTTATGAATATTCCCACTATCTTTCCAAGTGCTATATTAAAGTTTTCATTTTTTTTGAGAGAGAGAGAGAGAGAGAGAGAGAGAGAAAGGGGGGGGGGGGGGGGTGGTAAAGGGGAGGGGATAAAGGGGAGGAGGAGATGTTCCCATGTAAAACTGAATATATGTTAGAGAGGGGGGAGGGGGAGGGGGTGTTAAAGGGGAGGGGCTAAAGGGGAGGGGGAGATGTTCCCATGTAAAACTGAAGTTGGAGACTGCCTAATGTATTCTTGCGAATGGGGGATTAAAATAATATTTCCCATTATTGGAACAAGTTGGCATTAAATTGAGGCGAAAATAGTATAAGCCAGGCATTATATAATTATGGCACCTGTATAAACATTTCTATTTTTGAAACGAAATAAAATGGGTTTCTCAGTCGTGGCAACCATGTGATGTCATATCATCCAAAATGTCGAATGTAAGGCTCACAATGGCTGTTATTTGATTCCATTTTTCCCGGTACACTTAAATATTTTTCCAATTTATTTCAACAGTCTGTATAGATGTTATTGAACTAGTGTGAGGTCCATATTGGGAAAATATTGTTTTTTGCAAGTTCCCCATCTAATATTACATGCCTGGACTTATTCTGGCAAATTTAAAATTTGTTTATTGGATATAACCCACCCCTAACTAATTTACCTTTCTTTTTCGTTTTAAATTTATATTTTTATATCATCATTATATTGTATTTATTTTATCACGGACAGGCATTATTTTCTCATGTACGTATTTACATAGTATTTATCTCTCTCCAGGAAGGAAAATATCAAGCATGGGATAAGAAAAGCTGAAAATCGACAAAAATTACTTGAGTGGGAGAGAAGGACAAATCAAGGATTTCATGATGACGTTTTGCAAATGAGGTAGGTTGATTTTCAGTTAATACTCTAGTCAACCTCGTCTCCAGGGCTATTCGCGTTTAAAATGGCGGCTGGCGCGTTGATAGCGCGCAAAATATATATACCTTATTCGATGGTTTGACATATAATACGCGCGGATATTTTGCGAGTGACGTAGTATTTTTACGAGCCACGTAAGGGCGAGGAAAAATGCGAAAAATGAACAACAGAATGTTCACGCGTGTTATATGTTTCCTTCAAATAAGGGATTTATTATTATACCACATAGCATTTTAGAGCGCGAATACGCACAAAGACGAGAGCAGATTACGTATTACACGGGTCTCAGTCCCCCTGACCGCGCGCTACGGAAAACTATGTCGAAAGCCTATATTTTTGGAAAGAATTATGTCGTATAATAAACAATTTATTCAGCGGAAAGTTGTGTAATACGGCTGGGCATTTTTACTCGTCAGTGTTTATTTTTTCTCGCCTAAAGGCTCGAAAAAATAAAACTGACTCGTAAAAAAACCCAGCCGTATTACACAACTTTCCGCTGAAAAACCTTTAGCGTATTTCAACAATCATGCTCGCATTTACCCTCGCCCCAACGCGGCTCGTAAATACTTTAACGAAACTTCAGGTGAACGGAGAGGAGAGGAGATTTGACGGTATGCTGTCATTCTATAGTTAAAAATAAAACTCACCTCTACTCTACATTTCATCATCCAAGTAAACTGCATGTAAACTTCTTCCTTGTCTTTATTTAAAAAGAAAATGAAACTGCTGTTTTGCAACACAATAATTATTATCCTTATCTATTATTTATTATATTAGTCTACTGGTAGTTAGCGTAACTCTGTTTTATTCCTATTTTTGCGTGTGTGCGTGTGTGTCTTTGTTTGTTTGTGTGCCCGACCTTAACATGTAAATTATATATTTATATTAACTGGCTGCCTGGCATTTTTAACTTCAAGGTTATTTCGGGTAGCCAGTACCCCTATTATTTTTTTCTGTCCAATTATTGTAAATACTTTTAGTAACTTGTGGGGTAAAATAAAGTTTGTTGTTGTTGTTGTTGTTGTTGTTGTTGTTGTTGTTGTTGTTGTTGTTGTAAGGTAACATCATGAAACCATATTGTAACCACAGTGCTTGAGATTCAATAGTCTAGACCAATTTGAAGCCCTGCAAAACAAAAACGAATTAAATTAAAATTGATGACCAAAATAACTTTAATTCTAAGATTTACATGTACATGTCAAACCGTGTCATGATCTCATTTAACAATTAAAATCGATGTCACAGTCAGGGGGGGCAGGCAGCGCCCTTTGATCTTGCCGCTTTTCCACTATACATGATCGCACAAGTAAAGAAATCTGTCAATCATTCGAGAAACGTACCTCTACGGGAGTTTGCTGTGGAACTTTCATCCATGGTGTCCCACAATGACCAAAGTTCAGTTAAACAGCGACCGAATCATTCCCATAGATGTTTGAACGTGGAATCGCCAAAATATTTCTGAACGAACACAAACGCACGTCATGTACGCCATCGTCCGCCATGTTTATTTTAAACAAACCAGTACTTAGTCTCGCTCGGCCAAATTTCTTAAATGTGCAATCATGTATACTAGGTCCCAGGCCTCGCTGCTAGCCCCCCCCTGGTCACAGTATTCCTCAAACCTTACAGAACCTGCCTGCAATAGCCTGTGCTTGAGCCATAGTAGTCTCCTACGCAGCCGTTATTTGTGTCGTCACGCAACGCTTCTCCCACTGGGGAGAAGCGTTGCGTGACGACACAAATAACGGCTGCGTAGGAGACTAGAGCCATAGCGACCCAAACTTACAAAGAGCTTATCCCAGTTTCTGTGAGTTACTCCATTACAAACAGTTGCTGTTGAGATACTCTCCCAAGAATGTGCACAGATCTATTAAAAACACACACCCTTTTTGAAAAAAATAACTTACAGTTAAACTCATCGCCAGTAGATGAGCTTGGGGAAGGTGCCTCGATATTCTGGCGTTAACAACACAGAACTAATCACAACCTCGTCCAGCAAGATCAGGTCTGTGGTTCATTGCAAGTTTGACGCTCCAAACATCCACTGGGCCTTATGACACCACATTTTCCTGGATTTTGGTTTGCATGACATCCATTGCTTCTGTCGCTGCCATCGTTTTGAACACTGGTGATTACAGCTGTAAAAGCTAAAAAAATAGCTGAAGAAAACATCGAACATCACTTATGTCCGGGATTGGACGCACGTATTGTTTTTTAAATACTTCATATGTCACTGGGTTATTTGTCATTTTCATATTACTTCACATTTGACAAAATTATGTGTGTTTTGGTGAATTTTATCAATGAGGACACTTTGTGATGCCTATCATGAGGAGCGTGCAACTCATTTTCGGTCAATCCTGGACATATCTCGTTTATTTAATCTGGTGTTCTCTGTTTCATTTCAAGTCAAGTCACCGCTATTGTTAATAAACGCCAGGTACCTTAAACTTGTCCATCTTTAGTCCTAATTCCATCACACTCTTTTTCGCCGTATATAGCACTCCATTGACGAAATTTAGGTCACGTGACTTTAGAAGCTTCCATTGAAAGTCCCGTGTAACTGTCAAACACCATGGTTACCATGACAACATCACTCATAACGGTATGTATTACTTTTACAGTATGTTGTATAAATTATTGATGGGAATCTTGAGATAATCGCCTTTCAATATCAGGGATAGCATCGATAGCATAACACGACCAACACAGTAAGAAAACAGCGTCCAGTCGATGTATGTATACAAGTGATCCATGACTTGTTTTTCAGTACTTTGGTGTTGTGCTGGTGGTGTTTTTGACGAGTCATCTTGAAAAACGGGTTTCAGGAGCTGGTACGTACTTTTAAAACTCTCTTCTTTATTTGTGGGTGTGTGCGTTTTATTTACTTTTGAATTTTCCCTCTTTGTTAGATTTTCATTCGCAAGTCCGGGTTGAACTTTTGAACCAGTGATTTAAAAACTAAATTAAAAAAATATATCTATAACCCGTTCTTGCTCGGCAACAAATACATGTAATATATGAATCAGTGGATCCGGAGAGGGCAAATGATATAAAATCCAGACAAAGATGTCAAAACAACTTATCGGGTGGTCTTTTCGATCAAAATGAGACATTTTTGATATCCTGTAAATCGTATTTGCACACTGTCAAGATAGTTTGATTTAGTTTCAAAATGAAATTATTTTTGAAATTATTTATGCATAAACGAAGACCTTTTTATAATTAGATATTATGTACGTTCACTTAAGTGCATTATTAATTATTAACCACATTCGGGAAGTGCAAACAGGTAATCAAAGCTCTGAACAAAGCTCGATTAACCGAAATGACTTCGTTGTTTTTTTCTGGCCTTCTTGGGCCGTAAATATAAAGGATACAGAAATATAAATGACATGGCTACTACTTAGAAATAATATATATTAAAAGTACTGTAGCATAGTGCAACGTGCATAGTGTAAAATGTATATACGTCCATAACAGGCCGTGTGAGTTTTAATTTGGCGGAGCGCCGACTTTTAAAACATTTTAATTAGATTCAAATGGAAAATCACCAAATTGTATCAGTTAAACTGTAGGTTAAATGTAGGAGAGCTTCACATATATGTGTAGAAACTTGAGTATTTGCAAAGAGATCCTGTAATTTTTGGGGCTTTTACGGGATTCAACCGGCATAACCGTATTGTGATACCGTTGCAAACGCTCTACCATTGAACTATATAATATGAAGCCACTGGGAGCTGGTCAAATGCAAATTGGGAAATTATGAAATGTGATAATGCACATAATATAAAATGAATCAAACACTTGAACTAAAGCTGATCCGCGATGTAGCAACTTGATCACGAGTAGTTGTAAATCAAAGAATAAAACCACCTGTTTTATCGCAGCTACATTATAATAGTGAAGCACTACAAAGACACGGTAAGTACTGAAAATATCATAAAGCATAAATATCCCCTTCATCTGAAACCTGATCTTTAAAGCAAGCTTTTACTTAAAGGGACACTGTCCCGGCGTATTTGCTCAAAACTGTTATAAATGCACGAAATGGTCCCTAAATCTATATAAGATTTCCAAGCCAAATTTGAAACTTTGAAAAACTGACATCCTGACATTTTTTTCAAAAATCCATATTGCAATCCATTTCCATCCTCACTGCCGTTTGTCATCCTCACTTCCTAATGGGTTCCTGTCATTTGTCGAGTGCTATTCTACAGAATCAAACCGGCATTATTGTTCAATTTCCTATGATCTAGATATGTTTCTGAGCTTCCCGAAATCATGCTAAAAATGAGGACAGTGTCCCTTTAATACCAATCTGGAGACAAAATGGAAAAACGGGATAACTATAATTATATATAGTTATATATGGACTGACCGGCCGCAAATTATTGTTATATTCATTGCAGTGCAATGTAGTATATTGGATAATGGGTATTGCGTACGTGGTGTTGCAGAAACAATTGTTCATTATCAATTGTGTTTTGGTGTGATTAGTTATAATAATTGTGTTTTTTGAATCTTTTGGCGATGGCAACACCAATAACTTGCTACAAGAGGGGATGATATAAGGGAACCATTTCCTCATATACATGGGTAACGTTTTGAAATCTGTCTTTAACGTCAGTCCATAGCTGAGCTATTTTAAGAGCGTTACCTGATTGGTCAGTTCGAGTAAGGTGATGTTAGAGCCTCGATCAGAAGGAAATAAAAACAACTTTCACAGCATGGCGCGAATCATGGGGCACGGGGGAATCCTTCTCTTAGATCATACTCTCTTGGCAGGTAGTGGAACCCGGTTAACCCTTTCACTCCCAAGAGTGGTAAGTTCAAAAGTGACTCAGAAAAAAATCTTGAATTTCATTTTGAAAATTTGTCGAAAACAAACAGTACCACTTGAAAGTACTGCTCAATAGCTTTCATTTGAATGGTCACACACTAGGGTTTCATCCACAGACTAAAAAAGTACAGCCACATTTATTGACTCAAGGCTTGACTCTGGGAGTGAAAGGGTTAATACGGACACCGAAGGAAAACGCAAAAGTGTCCGTATTATCCGGGTGTCCGTATTAAGCGGGCTCTCAGAATAAACGTCACGGACACATGTTTTATCGATACAATCGAGATACAAAGACTAAATAAAGCATACAATTTAAATTGTAAAAGCAACAAAACGATGTTTAATGTCTTAACTGTAACTTACCTTATTCTCACTTATTTTCGCGAGTATTAATTTTCGCGTTTTTCGTGATGCAGCAAAAAACGCGAAAATAAAGACGCTATTTTTGCAAAATTTTAAAGCCTTTGGGCCCTTTTTTTCTTTTTCTGAAATCGCGAAAATAAAGCTTCGCGAAATACGGATCTCTCGATTTCGCGAAATTAAGTACGCGCGAAAATTAGTAAGAATAAGGTACGTTCGAACTGAAGACATCAAATACAGTCCGTCAAATGTCTCACACTAAAATTAAAGTGCAACTAACCCCAAAAAAGTTTTTTTCGCTTAAATAAATTTCCTTGTTACCCTGATAACGTCTGCGAAAAAATTATCGCAATCGATAAAATCCCCACGTTTCTACAGCTGTTTAAGCTTGGAGTTTTCTGTCCCACGACCGCGCAATATTGGGGACCTGGGTCGGGATCTTGTGACGTAACGCCGGGAACTTCTGATTAGCGACAAGAGACTTTTGTCAGGGCTTTAAATTGTGTAGAAACTTCTTCGGATAATTTATTTTTCTTTGCGCCTTCATAACTATTGCAATTTTATCCACAAAGAAATATGTCTTCCAGCGACACAAATTCGGAGTCCAACTATGATTCCAAAGATTCTGAGATATGTTTTATTCCAACACATGGTTGAACAAATAGGCTGTAGTACTCAAATTGGTTGAAATTTGGTAAAGTGTCTCGACAGTTTTGACCACGATTATAGCTTATTTGTCAAGCTTGGACCACTGAATAAAGGCTAGCATGCACTTACAACTAACCGACCGATTTTTAATTTATCCTTAGCCGTTTCAGCTGTGTGTCAGTATATTTCTGAGCCGAGACGTACTGCTTGGATATTTTGGACTAGTAATTTGCGGCAGTAAATATCGAAAGATATCTCCCTAACACACGAGAATTATAGCAAGTTGTTGGTCATATCTGATAGCTTTCACTTCAATGTGATCGTTTTAGTTTGGAAGAATCAAACATTTCGATCTGCACATGCAGTGAGGAGGAACGTTATCCTACCTAATTGCAACCAGAAAATAAATGTAACATTCTTACCTTAGATGCTGTAATCTCCGGGTTGTACTTAAAACTCCGCGCAGTTGTATTTGGCGTTCAGATAAACGTTTTATTTCCGTGTACAGTCCGCTAATACTAAACTCAAAAGCCTTTTCTTTTCACTGTTGTTTCACAACTGAGCATCGTACCAAAATTAGCCTATTTTAATTGACCAATCAGGGATTGGTTATTCTTCCAAAATCATTACAGATTTTCATCCTTGTATTTTTTCAAATCAATTTTGGATATTTCTGATAACTTTGTGAAAAATCTTGAAAAATGGCATCATTCAGTGGCGTGATGTGACGTCACTATATAAGTTTCATTACTGTAGCGTGAATACTAGCGTGGATACATAGAGGGGGTGGGGTGGGGTGGGGGCACTTTCTGCCTCCCTCCACCAGGCCCACTAACGCCAAAAAAAGCTCAGGCATATCATTGAATCCATTGGAGTGTGGATTATTTGGATTTATAATCCGTTTTCGGATTTTAGTCAAGAAACGCACAATCCGTGTTTGGATTCAAAACATTTTATCAAAGAAACGCACCTCCAGTTTCTAAGAGGGTCCTGTTGGGGGCGCTGGATTATCGGTTATCAGTTCAAATTGTGGTCATTTCTCAGCTATCAGTTCAACACCATCAGGACCCTCTTCTATAGCCTGCGAGCAAGCTCTCTTAAAGTGCCTATAACCCCCCAAAAATATTTTTGCCCCAAATGAATGTTTATACTGTACTAAGTAAAATTCCGTAAAAAATGTTTTGTTTTGGTTAAAACGGCAATTTTCTATGGGCCGTCAAAGTTAGGGTTGTTTTCCCCACGGCCGAGTCAAAGGGAGACTGGGTCTAGTGACGTCATTCCAGGCCATTGGCGCCAGTTTTGAACTGGAAAGCAGCCACGGAAGCCGTGCGCTATTCCCGGGGCGCTATTCAGACAGTAATCTTCTGAAGCTTCTGTTCGAAGTTACGATTCGATTGGGAATATCTTACTTTGCTTTTAAATGATTTAGCGTAGCAGTTTCATTAAATAATGCTAAAGCCCGAAGATGCCGAATTTTTTCGGTGAGAATCTGTCCTCCTTTGATGTTGCCAGATCAGTAAAGTATAAACAAATTCGAAGTGCCGTGAAATGTGTCGATTGTTCGCGTAGTATAAACACCGTATAAACAGACTGAGCAAATTAGTCTGAATCAAATCAGCCGTGCTCACTGTACTAGAATCGCTTAATGCATCTTAACAAAAATAATATTTTAGTTCAGCAAGAATAAATTATTACCTTGAATTCTACGAAAATTCTGGAACCCGAACGAAGCAAATTGAAGTCCTTATAATTTGTACAAAGACAGAAACTCTAATTTCATCTTCACTCAATCTTCGCTGCAGACTCGCCGATCGATCAACCCGAAAACTTGACCATGAAATCTTGATCTCTGAAGTGCTAAGAGCAACGGCAACGGCAAAGAACGGCTCGGCTCAATTTTGCACGCATTTCTAGCTCAGAACGAAGACACAACTCAAGGCTCGCGATCGATCGATTGATGGCCTGGAATGACGCCACGAATTGTGCTAGATCCAGTACTTTCACGATGGTTCTGCTACTCGGTCATGTTTTTTAAATCCGGTAATGCGATTTTCCCAGACTTTGAAAATTCATTAAATATCGCGGTTTCAACCAAAAATATTTTTCTTTTCGGCATTCTGCTCAGAAAAATGTATAGATTTTTTGGAACAAAAAAAAGTTTTTGGAGTTATAGGCACTTTAACCTCGTGCCCAGGGCCTCTCTTCAGGGGGCGGGAAGATGAGAGACCCTGGGAACGAGGTTGGCTCTCTGTCCCCTTCTCTTTCTTCTACCCTCCCAAAACCTCAAGAGAGCTTGTTCGCAGGCTACCTCTTCTAATGCAAATGACATCAGTCTCGAGGGCTTACTCGGTAGAATAACTAGTTTCTTATAGGAAATCGACGGGCATCTTACGGGTTTTTCTATGAAAATGGATGGTTAGCACGAAGGGGCTTGAGTATAAACTTTAACGAGTCGTCCTTTGATTTATGAATTCCCATTTAAATTAAAATAGCCTGCACATCATGCACGTCCTTCTCTCGACACTGCTCCACCAACAACATGAACAGAACCATAAATGTTTTGATTGCAGGATTTGCTTTCTTTATTTATGGAACAAAATAAATAAAAAAGGCAATGTTATGACACACAAAAACACACAAAAAAGGATTGCATCTTTGACAGCTTTCTCTTCAAACCCCGGTCTGGCTGTGGTTGTCGGCTATTTAGCCGTTGCTGCACAAAACAAAAATAAGAAACAAAAATAATCAATTGACAATCGAAAACACGCCGGGCCAGCAGATGCTCTGAAGCTGCACCCTAGGAATAACTTTTGTATTTTGAATCCGATGGAGCTCAAACTTTGCAACATAACAGACATTGCAATTCCAAACAAACAAACGTATCGTTTTTGTTTTTCGATTTTAACGTTTTTTGGCGGGAAAATGACGTCATACAGCTAACATCGAAATTTCATTTTCATCCAGGTACTTCTTCCCCAAGGTGGCCATCGTAGAGAAGTTCAACTGTAGTTATCGTCATAAACATAGCTAAAAAACTGAGTTTTGAAACTTTACTCTGGCTTCCCGTGTACCAGTAAAACATGGGCGTATTTCCAACAGAGTTTTGGGGAGGGGGTGAGGGGAGGAGCACAAATTATCTCTTCGAATCGTTATATTACGTCATCATAGTGTCATCGGTACCTACAATCCTGACCAAAAGTCCTTGGGGCACTTCAAAACAAAGAGTATCACTCACTTTCTTTCCTTTCCCCCTAAATCAAACTTAAGACATATTGTGGCTAGCTATAGGATGGATAGTAAACACATTAACGATTATTAACGCTGTATCGAAAAAAAGACCATTAATATTTCACGGTTAAAAAATGTGAAGTGTCCCGAAACTTTTGACCAGGATTAGCTGCACCTTCTGAATACATACCTAAATCTGCTTTGCAACCAGATTTATCGCACATTACCACGGCACATTTTTTACTGTCATCGCAATTTTTTTTTGAATCGATGTATTCTTTCTTGTCGGGGAAACACATTCGTTTAAAGTGAAACGGGGTTCCACTAAATGCTTGGATCAACACGCACATTGGATCCTCTCCGCTGCAAATCTCGTCCTTGAGGTTTTCGTCACAAGACTGCAGTTGGGCATCACTTCCTTTGGCCGATGTACAAGCTGGGCAGATATATGTCTCTGCAATACAATGCAAAACTTATTAAAAACGGCTCTTAACCCTTTAAGCACCAGTAAGAATACCGTATTTTTCTAAAATGTGAACTATAGACCCAAAGACCACAAGTAATATACCATTTGAAAAGGATTGTTTGGAGTATGTCATAAATCACCACAACTGACATACAGGAAGTCACAGATTGGATTGAAGAGTTTCCAAAATGAAAAAAGAAAAACGTTCAAAGATCAGCCTTATTCCTTGTATATATTGGATATACCCCTAAACAGTAGGTTAATTTGCAGCTCTTGGTGTGTAGGTTTTTATCAGATACTCACTTGACTTTAAAAGTGTTTTGAAGGTGATTGCCTTGAATTTTATCATTGCAGCGATGTTATTTTTCCAAATATTAATATACTGACTAAAAATATTTGATAGATCACCTTGGCAGCGAAATTAAAGAGATCATTTATATAATATAACTATTATTCAAAAGCTCCTGCATGCTGGATAATTAACAATTATTCGTCGAAGGCGAAGTGAATATTGGTGAATATTCCCCGAGACGAAGTCGAGGGGAATATTCACCAATATTCACGAGCCTGAGGCGAATAATTGTTTTATAATATACAAATTACAGGGAAAATGTCGAATTTCTCCGAGGAAACTGGAAAAATACCAAAATGTTCCGCCATTTTTTCCCCGAGTTCAAAAATTTGAACTTCGCGGCATTTCCAAATAAGGTAGAGAGGGTATATTGTCTCTGAGACCATGATTAGGGAACCAATCAAATTGCTTGAAAATGCATTATCCCATGGTTAGTATATTATAATTCATGATAGCATTTATCTAACTACAGTCGAAGCTCCCGTAAGCGGACATCCCTGGGAAGCACAAAAAGTGTTTGGTGGCCGCTTACGGGAGCTTTTAACCCTATTCTGCCTGGGCTTTTTTTCGTTCCTGAGCCTGGGGGGGGGGGGGGGGGGGGCAGATAGTGCCCCCCCCCTATGTATCTCGAAAAGTATTGACGCTATGAAAGCCGCGCGTAATCCTCGACTCACGCACTCATACCTCGCGCTCTTTTGCAATCACGGCACACGAGTAACACATTTTAAATATCCGTAAAGCGAAGCCTTACACCGATATGTGTAAAACAATTGTTTCTGCCCTTTCATACCGGTATTACAAGAGCCCAAAAAGACCAAACAATACACTATAGTGAAAAGCTAACAAAACAACTTCAAGTGCCCTTCTGATCAAAGAAACCGTCGTTAATTATTTTTTAGGGAGGAGATTGCTTTCTGAACAATCTCAGTAAAATATCCGTGTCAGCGTTTGGTGTCAGTTAGTTGTTTATTTCGGTAACATTGGTCCATCATATCTCTTTTGCAAGCACGGTGACCCGATTTTTTTAAAGGAGAAGTTCACTCCAGAAAGCGGATTTTTGTTCTCACCGCCATTAAAAGTAGATATGAAGATTGATTACTGACCGTAGTTTGAAGTTCCAAAAAGCCTCATAACCTCGCGAAATTTGCCTTCCAAGTGTCGAAAAATTCGGCTATTGGCCGCCGCCATTTTGAAGACTACTCAGCAACCTGGCCGCATAATCGTGACGTCAAAGAGCTCAACCTGAATTGACCCCTTCACTCCCAGAGTCAAACCTTGAGTTAATAAATGTGGTCTTTCGAGTCTTTGGATGAAACCCTAGTGTGTGACTATTCAAATAAAAGCAATTGAGCAGTAGTCATGTGCATGGCAGGCCCGTAGACAGGATTTAGAATGGGGGGTGCGTTAGAGTACCAAAGGTGGATAAACGTTTATCCACCCCCGAAAATATTTTATCTTATCACTTACGTTGTCTTTACGAATTCCCAGTACACACCCTTCCGGGAATTTAGCGTTAGATCATAGCTGTATAGATCACGCATTCAAACTGTTAAATATGACCCTACTATGTAAAGATAATCAGTTTTATAACATACTCACCACTGGATATTGCAATTTTGGACAATCTGATTGGTTCCCTACTCAAGGCATATGAGGCAATGTACCATTACTACCTTATTTGGAAATGTTTTTCAAAATAATAAATATCCCATTTTTCCTCTGTTTTTTCCTTCCGTTCTTTCCCCAGTAATTTTTAATTGCAATATCCTGTGGTGAGTATATTATAAAACAGTTATTCCACTCAATCTCGTCGTACATGAACTCATAGCCAACTCGGCTACGCCTCGTTGGCTATGAGTTAATGTACGACTCGATTTCGTGGAATAATTGTTAAGTATTACATCCCTGACGAAGTCTGAAGTCTCAGACGAAACGCGTAGGACAAAAAAAAAAAAATTGACGCTGTAATAGTCTTGTGCTGCTCACTGGATCTCCACAAAAAAAACAGAGCTAATTTTTGGCAAGTGGACGTTTCTGGCATGCTTCCGTCCGAATAGCAATTTTCATAATTTCGCAAATTTAATTTTTCTGACGACTTCATAGCTTTGGTCATAGTGGTTTTAAGATTTTTCTCAGAATGAAACTGCTTCAGTTGTCGACCTTCTCTTTTTGTTGTTGTTGTTTTTAGAACCATGTATGAAAAAGATCTTTGTAGAGCCTGTTCCAAACAAGGCACTTATAAATCACGTGATAAGTACTCCGACAGTGACGTCAGAGGAAGTATGTAAGATAGAATGTTTCATTGAAATGAAGTGTGAGTCATACAACTTTGGTCCAAAGGAGGGCGGTGGTCACGTGTGTGAGCTGAGTGACTCTGATGCTATTAGAGATCCGCTGGACTGGATTACAAAACAAGGATTTCTATACGTTGAAACAGAGGTATGGAAAGTGAGAATCCACCACAACGTTTCGTCATTGGTCAAAATCAGTGTCGAGTTACACGTTGTTTATTACCTACTGACCAAATATCATGTGATAATTTATTCGTGGAGAGTAGTGATAACGTCTTAGTGTAAAGCCCCTTCCACACGACCAAGTTTTCTTTGACAAGTTTTCACTTGACAATTTTTCCTTGCTCGTGTGGAAAGGGAACAAGGACACTTGTCAAGGAAAAAATTGCCAACTTTCCCTTTCCACACGAGCAAGGAAAACTTGTCAAGTGAAAATTTGTCAAGGAAAACTTGCTCGTGTGGAAGGGGCTTAAAAAAAATCGTAAGTGGCTTTTATTCACCGTCCTTCTCGACCAATCAAAATACAGGACTGTCACTGTCACCTCTTATAATATTTCTTGCACTTGTTTTTGGCACCATGTCTTCTGTTTCCATATGTAGAAAAATATAAAAACAACATTACATGACAATATTACTTTTTTTCCCAGAATCCCTGTATCAAAGCCAAGTGTCCAAGGAAATCCCGTTGCTACTCGGACTTTGAAAATGACAAATACGAATGTGTATGCCTCCCTGGATTTACTGGAAGGAAGATATGCTATGGTAACTTAAATTACAAAACACTTAATGACTGATCCCTCGGGAAAAAGTTTGTTTTGTTTTCCCACGAATCTCGATGTTTCCCTCGACTTCGTCTCGGGAAACATCGAGATTCTCGGGAAAACAAAACTAACTGTTTTCCCGAGGGATCAGTCATTAAGTAAGTGTATATTATTATACCAAGAGAATATTATATTCTCTCGATTCTACTCAATCTCGTCGTACAGTTAGTGAATATTTCCCGAGACGTAGACAATATTCACAAGCCTGTGGCGAATAATTGTTTAATAAATATATGTTATTGAACTAGCGTGAGGTCCGTATTGGGAAAATATTGGTCGAGTTCTTTTTTTGCAAGTTTATGGACCGAGCCGAAGGCGAGGTCCATAAACTTGCAAAAAAAGAAGGAGACCAATATTTCCCAATACGGACCGAACAAGCTAGTTCAATAAAGTTTTTATTATAATGGCTTTTTAAAAAATTGCTGAGAAATTAGTGAAACCATTATCGGCTAACGCGCGCGCGCCAAAGCTAAGCATATTCTTGCATTTTTCAGGCCACTTTGCGAAACGTTTAACCAAAATTGTCCGCCAGACATGAGGAAAAAATTTTCTTCGTAATAGAAAACAGTTTTCTTTTGCTCAATGTTTCATAAAAGGAATTTGGCGAAATGAGTTCGTGAGCGGTCCATCTTTGCGGTCCGTATTGCAAAATTCGGACCGCTCAGGGAACCAATCAGAATGTTCCTTTTCATCGTGGACCAGTTTGCCATATAATAATATACAATTCACAGGGAAAATGTCGAATTTCTCCGAGGAAAATAGAAAATGTTCCGCCATTTTTTGCCCAAGGCAAATAAAATTGAACTTCGAAGTAATTCCAAATAAGGTAGAAAGGGTATACTGCCTCTGAGACCATGAGTACGGAACCAATCAAATTGATTGAAAATGCATTATCCTATGCCGGGTTAGTATTCTGAAGAAAATTTGCGAGCGAAGCGAGCCGAGTCGCTGCCTGGGGCGAGAACGAAAGCGACTCGGCTGGCTTCGCTCGCAAATTTTCTTCAGGAGCCTGATCTCAGGTAATTATAAAGTACATTATCGTTTGTCTCACGATGTAGTCACTTAGATGTAGATCACGAAGTTCCGACTGCTTACGTCTAGTCTTCATAAGGCGATTGGGTCGACTGGTTACTGGCTAAATTACTTAATAATAAACTTGAAAACCTTTTTTAGCTTGATTTTTGTAAAGGTACCTGGGTTTTTATATGATGGTATCTTGTTGTACTGTAGATATTGACGAATGCGAGAAAGGCTTTCACGATTGTAACATCAATGCCACATGTGAGAATAGAAGAGGCTCCTACTACTGTACCTGCAAACCAGGATTTCATGGAGACGGCAAAAACAGCTGCCAAGGTCAGTAGTAATGTTAGTGCAGTAAAGATGTGTTCTAATCCTGGAGATCGTAAAACGGGTTACCTTAGAATTCATTATATTTTTATTGTTTAGATATCGATGAATGCACAGAAGGACTTCGTGGTTGCCATAGCAATGCCACGTGTAACAACACAAAAGGCTCCTATAACTGTACTTGCAAACCAGGATTTTATGGAGACGGTAAAAACAGCTGCAAAGGTGAGTAATAATGTCAGTGCAGTAACGGTCTGTTCCAATCCTACAAGGATCGGGGAAGCTGTGTGGCAATGCGACAATCTGTTGTAATAACTGACCAAGAGTATTGCTGAGTTTTCGTTACTTTTTATCATTCCTTAGATACCGATGAATGCACAGAAGGACTTCATGGTTGCCATAGCAATGCCACGTGTAACAACACAAAAGGCTCCTACAACTGCACCTGCAAACCAGGATTTAATGGAGACGGTAAAAACAGTTGCAAAGGTCAGTAATAATGTCAGTTCAGCTGCTTGGATTTATGCCAATCCCATGGATCGTAGAAGCAGTGTGGCTCATATCAGTGCGCCGGAGAATCTGTTGTATAAAGCGATTAGGAGTATGACTAAGTTTTTCGTTACTTTTTATCATTCCTTAGATATCGACGAATGCACAGAAGGCCTTCATGGTTGCCATAGCAATGCCACGTGTAACAACACAAAAGGCTCGTACAACTGTACGTGCAAACCAGGATTTCACGGAGACGGAAGAAACAGCTGCAGAGGTCAGTAATAATGTGCAGTAAAGGTAAATTATGTTCCAATCCGCAGATGATCGGAGATGCCTGATGGTTCATTGGAGTCGGTTTTCGTAGTATACAGCCACAATTATGCCACAATTGTGTACAGCGCCATTGAACCTATGGGAAATGGCGCTATATAAATTTTTTATTATTATTAGGGACCTTAAGCAACCACGACGGCGACGACGACGAGAACGTCACAAAACAATAGGTTTAATTAGTAGTACAATAGCTCTGCACGGGCGTTTTCAAACTTTGTACATTTCTTAGCCGTCGTCTGCAAAACAACAACGTGAAATGACCAAATTCAAAGTATTATGGAGAACGTGAACACGCGTCGGTGAATTGTCCTTTCTCTATCTGGACTTGAACTCTGTCGCTACGAATTCAGCTCCGGGACAGTTTGGCCACATTGGACAAATTAAACGTGTTGGAATAATCGCGAAATAGTTTTAGGGACGCTCAGGACAATTAAGGCATGGGCCTTCCCATTTTTGGTCTAAAAACGTTAGCGGGTGGTCTATCTTCTGAGGCTTTAGCCCTAACAACCTAAAACTGTGGCAGACTAATACGTTAGTAAATCTCGTCATACTGACATGGATGACGTATGCAAATTAAGTCACGTGACCTGTTACGGCCACAAAATTCGAAAAGCCTCTTTGAACACAAATGGCAACAGTTTATACCAACCGACATTTAATTTTACTGCTACCAGATAAATCAAAATGGTAAAAACAAAAGATCTGTGCTTGGCCTTTGTTAAATTTTTCATTAATTTTGAAAATAAACGGCATTTTGTACTAGTGCCCAGTCCCCCTATAAAAGTAATTTCCTATTTAATACTTTTAATTCAAATTAACTTAAAATGTCCAAGCACAGAAATGATGTATCTAATAGTCTTAACATCATAAAGCTAGCAGGAGCCTCCAGAATATATTTAAAAGTGTTGCCGTTTTGCTAAAAAGAATTTTGAGCTAAAAATAACCCTGACAGGTCACGTGACAATATATGACCCTAAACAACATTTAAGGTTCCATAACTTATTGCTGTTAATGATGTCCCAAGGTTATTCCGTTTTATCTAAAATGCTTAAAAAGTTAGACCACCCCCTCACATTTTTATGACACAGATTTAGGCCCATGCCTTAATTCACCTGAGCGTGAATTCACTTTTGAAGTGACGTTTTCCATGGCGTCGTCGTCGTGGATGCTTAAGGTCCCTATTATTACTAGGACAGTACTAGGAGTATTCACTAAGTTCTCATGATCATCACTTTAATTAATATTCTTTAGATATCGATGAATGTACAAAAGGCCTTCATGGTTGCCATAGCAATGCCACATGCAACAATACAAAAGGTTCATACAACTGCACCTGCAAACCAGGATTTCATGGTGACGGTAAAAACAGTTGCAAAGGTCAGTAGTAATGTCAGTTCAGTTACTTGGATTTGTGCCTGTACTAGGGATAATAGAAGCTGTGTGGCTCGTCAGTCCGTGTTTTTGTTGCATGAAGCGATTTAACAGGAGTCTTGCTAAGTTGTCGTTACTTTTTTATTCCTCAATTAGATATCGACGAATGCAAAGAAGATATTCATGGTTGCCACAGCAACGCCACATGTAACAACACAAAAGGTTCTTACAACTGTACCTGCAAACCAGGATTTTATGGAGACAGAAAAAGCAACTGCAATGGTCAGTACAGTAATAATGTCCCGTGAAACAATAATATGTTCCAATCCAAAGCATCGTAGAAGCCGTAATGGTGTGCATGCCGGTATCCGAAGAGTGAAGCGACTTGGAGTATTGCTAAGTTTTTTTTTTTACTTTATTATTCTTTAGATATCGATGAATGCACAGAAAGCCTTCATGGTTGCCATAGCAATGCCACTTGTAACAATACAAAAGGCTCGTACAACTGCACCTGCAAACCAGGATTTTATGGAGACGGAAAAAACAGCTGCAAAGGTGAATAATATAATTACATTCTGGAAATGTTTACCGATGCACGAGCACGATTTAAACCATGTTTTCCTGTCTAAATTATTGTAAAAGTAAACGGTAACTTTTAACATCTCCTTTTTCATGTGAAAATTAAATCAGTTTATGTCTACGCGGCTGAACGTTTAACCGAGGAAACCTAAATCTAAGTATTTGTTCTTATTTTATACTTGCACCGCTCGTCTGCTTTTAAGATCGATAAAGTCGCATTGTAGAAATACATTTAAAAGCATGTACAGTTACTGTGTCGCCTATCTTACAACGCGTTTCGCCTTTAATTTGTGTCTTAAATGACAATAATTCCATTGACAAGCTGTTCGGAAAGTATAATTAAGTAGGCAGCCGTGTTTATCTTGCTTTTTAGATGTTGACGAGTGCATAGAAGGCAGTCACGGTTGCCACAATGAATATGCCATTTGCCAGAATACTGAGGGCTCATACAACTGTACCTGCAAACCGAGTTTCCTTGGAGACGGACTGAACTGTGTGCCAGCTGGAGGCAAGTAGCAGTTAATAATTTCTTGTAATTTTACAGACTTGGTGCAAGGTTGTGTCAGGTACTGATACTGAGTCTTGGCCCATTCCCGAGAAAACTTGTATGCGCGCCTTTGATATTGGCTCGATTTCTAAAGACGTAAATACATGGACAGATCAAGGACCAAAAATGCATGGCGAGAAGATAGCAGGCACTTACCGTGGTGACTTACAGCAATTGGAACTGTGCGGTGTGTTCAATCGATGGACTTTATTTTAATAGAAAATAGAAGCGACTTGAAAAAAAAAGAGGCCGATCTTTTTTACTCTATGCTGTTCATTCTATAGATTATTTTCACCAAAATAACAAGATCGTTTCTTTGCGTGCATCAAAAACCAAAACATGAATAAACTCACACTTTGGTACACCAAGATGGCGGCTAAAAATGTCTGCGAGAAGAAAAACGATTTTGCTACCAAAGTCATGAGTTTTCACTTCTGAATGCTTTAGTTATCATTTTTAACGTATTAGCATATCTGAAAAGTGTTTAAAAAGTGCGAAAATATTGGTTTCTGTAACATTTCAGGTCACGTTGAGCCACGGCCGTCTGATACAACAACAACAACAACAACAACAACAACAACAATAACAACAGCAACAGGTAAAGTCACTTGGTATATCCTATATATGCCTCAAGCGTGTATTCTTCTTACACGATCATGTAGAAAGCTACATCTCCTTATTAATACTATGCCCCTTGCAACTTTCAAACAGGCACTATACAAGAGCTGGCTGTTCTCTCGTGTCAGTCCCTTTCCACAGCCACACATCCCAGCCTTCCCAGCGGCTTATATTGGGTTGATCCAGACGGTGGATCCCATGGCAACGCGTTCAAGGCTTACTGTGAAATGGAAACCGATGGCGGAGGCTGGACCCTAGTGTGGAGTTACACTTTTACTGATTATGATAATTTCCCGTCAGCATCAAACGCAGTCTGCCCCAGGCCTAACTGGCCAAAAGAATCGATTCACATTGAAACTCCCGTGTCTACTACCCCACCATTGAACGAAACCGACTACAATGCGATGAATTTTTCATTGTGGAAACAATTTGGATCGCATGTCCTCATCAAAAGCAATATCAACAACTGGATTGTTTGTTCACCTAGTCCTGGTGGAGGAAGTTTAGTGGACTGGAACAGTGGAGACGTCAGTTGTAAGATCTCCAAGTTCGTGAGTGGCGATTGTCTTCAAACGCCACCGCCTTCACATTTCAACGGCGGAGGTCATTGTGGACCGGCGTTCACGTTAAACGTTCCTGGCGTTCCTGGCGTTCCTGACCTAACTTATTACAGCTTTGACTGTTGCACAGGAATGCGAGCTCCCTGGCATGATCCTTGTGGAAACGGCATGGACAACGGCTTGAAAAATGTGGAAAATCCTCACGGAAATATTTTCATTCGCCGAGGGCGGAATTAGTAGTAGTAGTAGTAGCCACGGACAGCAACCGAAAGACGGATGATCTTGTATTTTGCGCGCTTTCAGTCTGCACCCCCACCAATGAGTTGGAAAGCCCTCGTTTTAACTTTTACAGTTTGACGTTACGGACTAAAAAAGTCGATACCATGCGCCAAAGATAGTAGATGAGAGAACATTCGACTTTCGGGTGCCGTCCGTGGCTCAAAAACGACTGGGCTTAAGCTCCCAAATATGGCAGAATGACTGGCCCTGTTGTATCCGGAATATTCCTTGTATATTGTATTGTATAAATCTTGTCGGCGAAAACGACGTCGCAAATTAATCCAATGTCAAATAAATTTCATCCGTATAACTTCAATTCTGAAAGAAATATCGTTGCAAACTTGAAATACGAGACAGAAGATTTAAAGGATACAATAATATATCAAATACGAAAGACAGTGTTTCATCACATTTTCAAACACCGAGAAGAGAGTTGAAAATTCGACGGGCAGCGGGTTAATTGACGAAATTCGACGCGTTTGGAAATGTGATGAAACACCGCGGTCTCGAAACTAAAACTTAGGTGCAAACGGAGAAATAAAATCGTAAAATTATATGCTAAGATCGGATATTCAAGCCACCGTCACGGTTATGATTTACTTTATTTTAACTTGGGGAATTATGTAATGAGTTTGTTAAAAATCTACAGACAAATTATTGTAAAATTAGTTGCAAAAGCGTCTGTACGATTTCTAGCAAAGCTATACATCTTATCAGTAATTTTTTTTTGCCTAGTATCTTAAGTTCGCAATTGATAACTTTTTCAACTCAATAAGTTTTACGGAAACAATTTCACATCGGATTCCTGTACAAATTTCCGATGTTTTTGCTAAATCTAACAAAATGGCGGCTGAAACTTAAACGCAACTGCCAAAACTATATATCAATGTAAAGGCTTTGAAATGCACTACTTCCGGTAAACAATTGTTTCGCTTTAATAAAACCGTAAGAAGAATGCGTCCCAAAAACCAATTAGACGGCAAGCTCGAGGTTTCTATCGGCTGATAGTTGGCGAGGAGCAAAGCCCCAAGCCAACTATCAAATTCGATAATAGAGCGAGCCGTCTAATTGTTTTAGCATAACCCACTGACCGATCTATCAAACAAAATAAATATTTTTATTTCATTACATTTGATACATTTGTGCAATGATGCATGCTACATCGCGCACGCTCTTACAAGCGAACTGCTGTCTATTTAACAATTAGATTATGAGCTCTCAATTTCTATGATGTGATAGTTGATTCGGCCTACGGCCTCATCAACTATCACATCATAGAAATCTCGAGCTCATAATCTAATTGTTTTAGTAAAAATCATAACAATTGTCTAGTTATTATCTAAATCATCCACCGAAACTTCGCAGAAACGAAAAGAAACCGCAATTTTGTAGACGACCTCCAGCCACTGCACACTAATGGCTGATAGTATACGAGTAGCTCAGCCAATCAGATTGTCTCATTTGCATTAGTATACTAGTAGATTTTTACTAACAATATTTAGACCGCCCCTGTGTAGCCAATCAGATTACGCGTTTACTTGACAAACGGTCAGTGAGTTATGCTAATATTTGAATCCGATTTAAAACTGCCCATCATTTGTTTTTCCCTGACAAATTCCCCAAATAAAAAGTAACAAGGTGTTATAGCATACCGTCAATAATTTAAAGAACGCTTGTAACGTTCACTTTTGTTTCCCTTTTTGTTCAAACATACGATTGCAAATCTCTGTATAATTAAAGATGATTTACTGTCCGTACTGCGCAGCCTCAGGGTTTGTTTTCGTTTTTGTTTTGAATTCTTTTAATATGTTACACTTCGGTAATAGCGTACTTGAAGTTCTTAAATCCGCCATTTCGGGTCGTTACGTTCAGGAATGCTTGATAATCTGAAACGTCGGTTTTGGATAACGTCGAGGTTCTTCTACTCGTTATTATTGTTCGGCAAGGATATATGGCGTTTAATAATGAAGACAAAGGTAAGTTTGTTCCGGAATTTTTATTTTGGCTGGTAAACATTCCTTCGTATGAGACTCGGAGCGGAGATTACGGAGTAGACCGCGCGGTACGGGACTGTAAATCATCTTTAATGCTGTACATAAAAAAAAATAAAAAAACTTACTTGCACAATAAAGGTGTTAAGTTAATTATCTCTATGCTGGAATATCATTCAAATTATATTATGTATTTATGTAATGTAACGTAAAGTAACGTAAGTTAGTTAAGTTAGTTAATTAATGTTTATGTCATAGTTCTGTCTCTAATGTAAGTAGCGTAAGTAGCAGCGGAATAAAGAGAATGTACCCTGACAAGTAATAGAAAGCGTTTTCACGGTTTCCGTATTGGAAACCAAACAATAGGAAATGTTTGCATCAGAAAATAACTCATTTCCTAAAGGAGAAACATTTCATTATTTGAGAACACCAATATGGCTGCCGTGACGTCATGTGAAAACGCTCTATTGGATATTATAATAAACTCACCAGAGGATATTGCAATTTTTGAAAATCTGATTGGTTCCCTTCTCGAGGTATATGAGGCAATGTATCATTACTACCTTATTTGGGAAGCCTGCTAATTACGAGTTTTGGGGCACGTGCACACATGCAATGTTTTTCAAAATAATAAAAATCCCATTTTTCGTCTGTTTGTTCCTTCGTTCTTTCCCCGGTAATTTAATTTGCAATATGGCCTGTGGTGAGTATATTAGAAAATAATTATTCCCTCAATCTCGTCGTATAATAACACTTATAATCCATCAAAATTTTTTCTCGCGCGCGATTGGTCTAAACACGTCACGTGAAGCAGCCAAAACTGGGGAATATCCGGGTGATATTCCCCAAGTGATATTCCCCAGTTTTGAAAATTTGCGTTTCACGTTCGCAGGTTCAGTTTTCGTCTCAAATAAATTGCTAAATTAAATAAAACTGATTGTTTTGAACAGACTAGAAATATTTTTGAACGCCAACAGAATTATTTTGATGTTTAAACAGCTTGGCTGACCGAGATCTTCCACGGCAAACAGAGCGGCCTTGTGAAAAAATATTTGAAGGATAATAACTACAATAGCCTCCATTTGGCTTCAAAAATATGCTCGGATATTTGTCCTTGGACATTATCTGTTCCTCGAAACTCACAGTTTTTCCTCGAGCTTCGCTCTCGGAAAACTGTACGCTTCTAGGCTATTGTTTATATAGCCAACTACGGCGCCTCTTTGGCTGTGTGTTAACCTTATTCTGCCTGGGCTTTTCGTCCATGAGCCTGGGGGGGGGGGGGGGGGGGGGGGGGTATCTCGAAAGGTATTGACGCTACCAAAATGTAAACTTATGTGGTGTATAAAGCATCCAAACATGCTTATTTCAGTGACAATCAGGAATCAATTGTGATATCATATCACGCCAAAATAACGTCATACTTTAAAAATATCTGCCATCTTGGATCCGCCATCTTGGATTTCTACATTGTACGGAAATGTCAGAAAGACAGAAAATCAGCAAATTTGATTTAAAAAAATCGGAGAAAAATACGAGGATGAAATAAAAGCGGAAATCTCCATGAACTGAAAATTAAGCTGAAAACACTAAAATTAGGTAAAACGGCCTGTCAAAACTTGGTTGAGATGGAAACATGTGATCAACAAATTGACACACCAAAATGTTCCCAGATAATTTTTAGGAAAAGTCATGAAGTTTGGCTATGATTGCTTGAATGCTCTTTAGTACGATAAATTTGAAATCAAGTTTGAAGCCCCTCCCCCCCAGGCAGAAATAGTGTTAATGTACGACTAGATTTCGTGGAATAATTTTTAATTGTAACATAAGCATATAAATGCAAGTTAGTAAACAATAAAACAATCAAATTATATTTAACAAATAAAGAAGCCAAAACCATGTATTATACTGTCATAAAACACGACGGGAATTTGAGAACACGAGAGAAATTTAGAAAACATGAGCCGCAGGCGAGTGTTTTCTATATTTCTCAAATGTTCTCAAATTCCCGGAGTGTTTTATGACAGTATAATACATGGTTTTGGCTTCTTTATGTGCTTTAAAATATAGATTTACGCGCGCGAAACGACAAAACACGCTTTTCTATGATTTATACTCTGATAAAACATGGTTTTTAACCAATCAGAGCGCGCAAAATTTTCAGTCTATATTTTAATGGTTTCTATTCTAGCCTACCTAGGTACTCATAATATTACTCTCGAGTCTATTTAGGTTTTTTTTCAGTTGTTGTTTACAAAATACCTTTAATTATATATCATTCCACCTATCTCTTAGAATCTTCTATTCCCCTTGCAACATATAGCCTGCGAATACAGCCGTCTCTCATCGCTCCTGGCCTGGAGTGACGAGAGGTCCGGGCTATGCAACCATAGTTTAGAATCGACCGTATGGAATATTGCATTAATCAGTTGAACTCAGTTTTGAAACTTGAATTTCAACATGTAAGCAGTTCTGGATTGATGAAAGCATGATCATAATTATTTAGGCGGAACGCTTCAGTCGTTTTAATTGTAATAGAGGGGAACAGTGGTTATGAAGGCTGACAAACGTTAAAGAAGCAAACGAAGATGCCAAGATTTAGGTCCACGATCGTGCATAATCTCACACGCCATGGTTTCATTACGTAACCAAAACGTTTCTATTGGTTAGTTACTTGGACTTAACTTAAAACTATGGGCCGAATATTTAAACGAAGTGTAAGTTAGGCCTTGGTTTAAGTTAATTTAATCGGTCTAAAACTACTTACAAGCAGGTCAATCTTAGTAGCTAATCGTTTTTTAGTCTGTGTTATGCACCTTATAAACAGGGTTTACTGTAAATTACGTTAACAAATTGAGGTTGGTCAGTATAAAACTCGAGTAAGGCCACAGTTTTGTTAAACCCTGTCTAAACCGTGTTTAAATGTTCGGTCCAATTGTGTCAGCAGTTTTGTGCACGGTCAAGGCCAAAAAAGCGAACAAGCACATGGAAACAATGAACCTTGTTGGGCTTCAAAACCATTTCCATTTATCATTTTTGATGCAACCGGCTGATAAATTAGTGTGTGTTTCTGAAAATATAACAAGACACATCATGGTTAATTTGTTTGATAACTTTAAAACAGAAAATATTTATAGGTCTAGAAACTTCGAAAGAATGTCGCGAGTATCACTATGGTTACCATGAAAACATTACATGGTGTACAGTCTGTATATTATGCATAAATTATTGATGGGTTTGAAAATTTTTTTGGAGGATCGCCTTTCATCATCACGGATAGAATAACAAGACCAAACGGCAAGGAAAAAAAAAAA
This sequence comes from Desmophyllum pertusum, assembly GCA_029204205.1. Lineage (NCBI taxonomy): Eukaryota > Metazoa > Cnidaria > Anthozoa > Scleractinia > Caryophylliidae > Desmophyllum > Desmophyllum pertusum. The sequence goes on along the minus strand of MU827798.1, from coordinate 933,918 downwards.
GAAAAAAAAAACATCGTCCAGCCGATGTATGCAAGAGGTCCATGACGTGTTTTCAGTACTTTGGTGTTGTGTTGGTGATGTTTTTGACGGTTCATCTTGAAAAACGTGTTGCAGGAGGTACGCATTTTAAAACTCTCTTCCTCATAATGTTGGTATGTGCGGTTTTTTTCATCCACTTTTGAATTTTCTTTCTTTGGTAGACTTTTGCATTCGCAAAGCCAGTCGAACTTTTGAAAAAATGTTTTTTGACAATGATTTGAAAGTGAATAAATGGAAAAAAAAAACATCTATTTTTTTGCTCGGTCACAAACATGTGAGATGGCAAATGTTTATAAAATTCAGACAAAGATTTTAAAACAACTCATATGAAGTATTTTCCATCATTTTTACATATCCTGTCAATCATTATCTGACACTGTCAATATTTAGCGGTTTGGTTTGGCTTTCAAATTATCACTTTTGACCACAAATTATAAATGCAAAAGTGAAAGACTATTTTCTTTTAATTATATTTGCATTATTAATTATTAATCGTATTCGAGAAATACAAACACTGTTCAGTTAAACTGAAATAAAAAAATTAAAAAAAAAACTTGCATCGCAGTTTTCTGTGAAAATTAATTATTTATCCTTGTCAGTTAAAAAACAAAAAACACAACAACTGGAATATTTACTATTCCACTTCAATTCAACACCCGACGCATGTTTTTCTCGGTATAGCAAAGTTTCTTTTTTCTTTCAATGGCAATAATATTGTTTTCACTAAAAAAAGAGATGCATATTAATTTTTCATATACTTGTGTATAAAAACAAAAACAAAAGAAAACAGGGCAAACTGCGTCAATTTTAGAAATACATTAAATTTTGTGATTGGGACGAAATAATTTGCTCTCTTTTAAGCGAGAATTCGTTCCATCTTGGCTCGTCACCGTGTACACGTGGAAAAGTCAAGTTTCAATATATTTCTAAATAAATGCCTGGTTCCACTGATAACATCTGCTCACAATGTTTGCTTATATAATATAATGCATGTATGGTCAAATGCAGATAATGCATGTATATTAAAAAAAATTCATATACATGTGAACTACGTGTGTTTTCATCCGATTTTCAAACACCAAAAAGAGAGTTGAAAATACGACGTGTAGCGGAGTATTTTTAACACAATTTTAAATGTTTGGAAATCAAATGAAACACACTCTCGCGTGTTTGATATATCTTCTCAATCGAGCAAAAACCAAGGAGAAAAACGGAGAAATATACTCGTAAACATCTATACTAAAACAAGGCATCCAAACCTCCGTCATGGCTACGATTTCCTTTGCTGTGACTTGATGAATTATTAATGAATTTTGAGAAAGTACAGAGTCATCTGCTCTACCGATACGGGTAGAATGAGGCAGACGAGGCAACTACAGTGGAACCTCAACTTTGGGACACCTCCATTAAGGAAACACCTCCTTTAAAGGGGCACAAACGTTTGTCCCGTTAAAAGTAATGGTCATAATTTGTATCTATCTACCTTTTAGCATTTTCCCGGATTTTTTATTTTTTTTTAGTTGGTGTCTGTTTGCAATGTGTTGCGTTATACATGTACATGTATGTTTAATATTCCTTTGTTTTTGTCTTCTTGCGCAGCAATTCTTAAGGGACACCTCTATCAAGGGAACACTTCTCATTGTCCCTCGGGTTTCCTCTTAATGGAGGTTTTACTGTATGTCTGACCACCAAAAATTGTTGTTATATTCATGACATCGACAATG